>JAULLE010207819.1:0-12144 GCA_035668155.1 Sarracenia purpurea
AGAATTCTCATTAATATGTCGGGATCCCGGATAATAAATACATAAAAGCATGGCTTTTAAGCATACTATCCCAACAAATCCATCTTCAAGTTGTTGTCAATGATTGTCGACAGCTTATTGTCGAGGCCCGGTACTTCTAGTACTGGCACGTCAGGGTTGGAAGTGAAATTTTGGAGAGATAAGGAACTTTTCATCACTTGATCAGATTGTGAAAAACAGAGGTGGTCGGGGTCTATTTATCGATTTTAGGAAGTTGGAGTTCTTCTCGAATTATGACTGTGTTGGCGCTAAATCGTCCAGACGGAAATAGTGTATAGTTCGGACTGAAACGGCCTGTGCGTCCTGGCCAAAATTATTACGTGTTCTGATGGTTGTGGTGATAAGAATCCAGACAGAAGCTAGGGAGCGTCTGGACGGTGGTTGTTTGTTCTTAGACTTTTTTTTATTTTGTCTTGTTTTGTTTATTTGATTGTTTTGTTGTTGGTTTGTTGTCGTTTTGTATCATCTTGTCAGAACCTGTATGAACACAAAAATCATACAAAAACACGATATTAAATAATATCTCAGGTCAAATCTAGTGTACAAAGGGGATTAAAATCGTCACTTTTAAGTGCTGATCACGCCCCCCAACTTACACTTTGCTACTCCTTGAGTGAAGATATAATAAACATTGACACAAAATATTAACACAAATACTAATAAATACAAACATCAACAGATATTAACATAAATAAATACTAACATCCCATTCCCAACAGGTTCTCACATGTAATTTGAAAATTTTAAAGATAAATTTGCAAACGTCCTCATTTTTAACTTTTAAACAGAACAATCTTTAAGCTATAAATTTAATGATAATTTTCTTGACCTTACACCTGGTGTGTGTGTGTGTGTACCCAAATAATTGTCAACATGCATACTTTTGAATCAATCAAGCTTGAATAGCTAAGGAAACCAGAACTCAACTTCAAATCTTACTGTTTCGTCACTCATAATAAATCTCTCAGATTCAGGCGATCATGTATATCGTTAAAGTTATGTGACAGAGGTGATAACTAGAAAATCAAGATTTTAACACACACCTTAGACGCTAAAAAATATATTTTCAAAGAATTCAACTCCAAATCTCATGACTCGAACACTGATTATTGAGAACAATTTTAGTTAGCTTCTTCAAACCATATTATCAATTTGGATCAATCAAGACATTATTTTTGCTCGTAATGTTAGGTGAGTGGCTTTTATAGGTTTGCGTCAAGTGTATAGCACTATCTATATTAATGGTTACTAGAAATTAAAGATATGAAGTGCTGAGCATGTCAAACCAGTAATCACAGTGTCGTGTAATCACATCACCATCACTACATCAAAATCCGAAGCCAAAATTACAACGTGGTGTCATTACCTCACCATTTTTGCTGCCAAAAATCATAGATATCCTTTATCTTACGTTTATTGAAAGGTTGTGTACTTTTTTTTTGTGATGAATCATTGCGGTGTATTGAAACAACGTCCTCGGTATTTTTCATTTCATCTTTTATTTGGTCCGATATATTTTCTAGTTACCAAGAATTGAAATAATCGCATTTTGGAGTTTATTTGGGTATAAAAATAAAAAAGTGGCTGATTTTATGTTATAAGGCTCAAATTGGGGACCTGGGGACAATGTATAAGAATGGAACGAATAGGCTCAAAAAATAGGAAAACGGCCTAATATCCTTTCCCAAAATTTTATGCAATTTTGGAGAAACTTAATTGCAATGTTATTCTCAATTTTCAGTCTAAACAAAGATAGCGAGATTCACAATAAATATGATTGAAGACAAAAAACAGCATTTTCGAGTAAATGTATTAAGTCCCTCCGAATAAAAAAGTCAAGTCTTAAAACTTTTTGAGAGTTAGGTCTCCACCATTTCTATATTTCTAACTATTCTTGTTATCAATTTTTATCGACATGCTAGTATCCAATTAATCAAGTGTGCAAAGATATACTAGGTGGTTCACTCTTAATCATTATTCGCTCAAATCTTCGTAACTTAACAATCAATCCTAATTTTTTTCATCGGGAATATTTAACTTACAACTTTATTTTTAAATTTTTCAAATTACATGCAATTCCTCAATTCCAAGATTATCTACAATTAAAATAGAAATTTTGTAGTCTAATTCTACCTCCCATTTTAAAATAACGAATGTCCTCATTGAATAAAGAGAAAATAAGTAAGTGAAATAAATTAAAAAAATTTCCATTTACAACAGCAATTTTATATCCATAGTATGGAATTTTATCTGAGTATATCAGAAAAATATAAACTATTCCTTAGCAGGATGGACAAGTAAATAAAAATGGCAAGAATTAAGCTTGCAATATATAATGGGATGCAATGACTGCTGAAATTTTATTAATAAACAATTTTATTTTTATACATCTATAGAAACTAAAAGCATGGGTCAGCGGCCTGTGAGGCTAAGCATAATGTGAACAAATTTCTCCTATGTGGGGAAAAAACAATAAAGACAAAAAGAAATGAAAAAAAGAAAAAGAAAATGAAAATGGGACATGTTGGGAGAGGTTATGTATTTGGTGGGGACACTGGTGGATTTGGGCGACGAGGTTCGGATGTTTTCGGAGGATATGAAGAAGGTAAGGGTTGGGGTGTTGTTTTTGGGTTAGGTTGGTGGAAGGATTTGAATAGTGATTGGGTGATGGCCCTGAAATGAGTGGGAGGGTCGGGGGAGGGTATGGTGTGGTGTATGGAGGAGTGGAGAAGTATGTATTGGTGTTGGGGTGGGGACGGTTGTTGAACACGAGGGTTATGGATTGTGTAAGGTGTATGGGGCTGGGGTATACGGACTGTATGAGGCATGTGAGGAGGGTGTAGGGTTTCTATTGCGCTCCAATCGAATTAGGAGAGGTGTGTATAGTGATCTAGGTGTGGATTCTATCGTTGAAGAGTTACGGTGGTTTGTCGCTGGTCGAGGATGGTGGGGCGATGTGTAATATGGTGCTATAGTGGATGTAGGGTCGATTTTCAGAGAGATCGGGTTTGAGTAAGAGCTAGAGTACTTTGAGGGAGATGCTTAGTTGTGTGAGAAATGACAGTGGGGTGTTAATTTGTATAGATTGTGTCCATTCCATCCGGATGGAATTGGCCACCGTCCGGACGGTTTTGGTCCATATTTTTCAGGGCTTTTGAGAGGGGTAAGTGTCCAGACGCCCATTCGGACTACAGTGAATAGTCACAATGGGTATCAGGATAGTCAATTCCATCCTGAAGAGGGTTGGGATGGTGATGACAAAGTCTAGACGATTTTGACCCAATCAGACGATTTCGGTGGTTTAATTCTCGTGCCTTTTCAAGACATCGGTGCCATTATGCCAATTCGTTAATGCGATGCCGATTTCGATTCTGTCTGGATGTACTGGGCCCGTCTGGACAGTTTGTACTATTGGGTGACGTGTGGCGGTTATGTCCTGGTGGCCGTTCAAATTTCATTCGGATGGTTTTTTGTCATGTCCGGATGGTGACGTTTTATTTTCAGTACTATTTGATTTCAATTTGACCATTGGGATTCTCTCCCATCTAGACGCTAATGGACTTTCGTCCGGATTGTTTTGACTCTCTCTCTCTCTTTTTTTAAAATGATTAAAATTTTCTAAGCTTAGCCATGAAAATTGTAATTATTTTTTTATCAAAACAAAAGCATCTTCAAAGACTCAATATGCCTAATATAGCTACTTGAACAAACGACCTAGGTTTATATTCCAGACATCTCCACACTAATGATTATGTTATTTAAATATAATATAAGCATGATCTTTTATGCTCAATGTCTTAGGAGTAGGATTCCTTGTAATACATCTTCAATCTGATCTTCAGATTAATTAGGCCATTATCTCGGAGCATTACAGCTAAATGTGTTTGCAAGGGCATGAAGAGGAGTCCCAACCCATCCAACGGGCTTACACATCCATCTCTTGACCACCTTGGAGATATGTTTATCTCCAAAATAGTAATACACCTTAAAACATGTGTTGTAGTGGTCTACTAACCCACAACAACTTTCCTTTAGAAAACATATACTGAATCCTTGTCTCTTACGTCTATATTTCAGGGCATAAAGACTTGTACCTTGAAAAGGTTCTTGCTGACCTGAACTGGGCACACGATCTATCTCACCTCAGTGTGCGAAGAGAACAACTCAACTTAACGGAGTAGTTTAATGTCTTTGGACCAAAATTTTTTAAAACTTTTCTAAATTTTTGCCTTTTCGCTCCCCACCAACTTGGACACAACAATGTCCTCATTGGTAGAGCATCCTACATAATTTTTCAAAAAACCACTGGGTTGCCTCCCTGTAAGGGCTATGCTTAATGTCTTCAGTCTGACTTAGCCAGTCAATTACTCGACTGACATCGTTAGATCGGTGAGATCTATTAACTCACCTGCTAGGTCTATTGATATGCTGTCAACACAAGAATTTAGCTAATGCCCATTGACGTGAAAAAATTTATCGATTTTAGGATTGAGACGCTGACAGGAACCATATGGATAGACTCGGGTCACCACATATGGTCCTTCCTATCGGGATCGGAGTTTACCCTGGAATAGGTGTAACTTGGCGTTGAATAGCCAGATTTTTTCTTAGGCTTGAACGATTTCGAGTGGATATGTTTATCACAAAATGCTTTCATCCTTGCCTTATAAATTCAAGATTTGTCGTATGCCTTGTTACATATTTCCTCCAACTCATTGAGTTGTAATCATCGAAGGTTATCCACATTCGGGCTATTAAAATTGAATGTCTTGATTGCTTAGTATGCTTGGTGTTCTAATTCAACTGGAAAATGGCACGGCTTACCAAAGACTAATCGATATGGGGACATTACAATGGGTGTCTTGTAAGCTGCTCGATATGCCCAGAGAGCATCATCTAGTCTTTTAGACAAATCCTTACGATCGGGACGAACGATTTTAGTTAGAATATTTTTTATTTCCCTATTAGACACTTTAACTAGGCCTGATTGCTCAAGAAAAACCAAATCGAGAGAATATATTGCTTTGCAGAAATTTGATCACAACTTTGTGACATTCGATTCGGTGGCCAGGGCTTCCACCCATTTTGTAACTCCCCAACCCTCGGCGTACTAAAATCTAACCCAAACCCTAAGCCAAAAACCTAAGCAAATAGAAACCAAAAATCTAATAATTACAAACTTAAGAAAATCCTTGAACTTTTTAAACCATTTGAACCCAAACAAGCATTAACGAAAAAAAGACCATTTTATATAAAAGGTAATATAAATACTATGCTTGGAAAAGATCTCAAAGGCTTGCAAACAAACTCCTAAAGTTTAAATAAAAAGTAACATTTTCGAAAAAAAAATACGGAAACAGGGGACCCTGCTCAAGCGCGCGTCGAGCGTGCGTCGAGCGTGCATCCTACGCGGTACATCGAGAGAGCTTTTGCGAAAAAAATTGGGCTGAAACCAATACAAAATCTTTTATAACCGTTTTTAGGTCACAAAGAAAAACCCACCAACATACATACTCACAGAGCACTAAAACCAACCCACGCGAAGTCTAAAAACTCTCCCAGTACATCAATCTCACCACAAACAATAAATAAACGCAAGAAACTAATAAATACATAAACGAGGTTTACAAGGCCGAAAGCATAAGCGATACAATCTTAAATAATAAACTATAAAACTAAAGTGAGAGACCAGTAAAACAAGCATTAGAAACATATATAAAACTAAAAGCTAGGCATTAAACAAAGGTGCCAACAACCTAAGCCTAAACATGGCTACAAAATTTAACTAAAAAAGCACAAAATCTTCCGCAAGCTCCACTCCTCGTTCCGCTACGTTCCCTACTGCGATCACCTGTGTGTCGGAGACACGTGAGCCATAGGCTCGTAGGAAACAAGCTAATAGCGAAAAGCATGCTTTATGAGTATGACATGCGATTTTGCAAGTAAGATTTATCTAGAATAGAGAATAGGATTATCGCATATCATGATTTAAGGGAGAAGCAGCTGATACATATGTCAAAAAGAAAGACAGAGGATATAAGCATACATATATATGAGAAACAATTCGAGAAAAAAATAAGATTACGTGAAAATAATCTTTCTCTTGTCATGAATTATAGGCTACGTCCCATACCATAGCTTATAAACGTTACACCTCACATTGATCTCCTTCATGTCTCTTGGCACGTAACATGCATAATAGTCCTGACTGTCCCTCATGCAAACAAGCACATGAACGGTCACTATAATATACAAATACGTTTCTAAGACAGAAGAAGATAAGTCGAGTTCTCACTCAAGATAGGTGTGCACAACAAATGACGTATAAGCCATGTCCCATACCATGGTTCATACACATCTGAGGATCACGCCAATACTCTAGGTAGGTGCGTATCCCAAATAATGTATAAACCGTGTCCCATACCATGTTTTACACATATTTGAAATTCACACCACCGGAAAAATACGTAGGTTTCAAACATAAATAAACAGCAGGAAAAGATCAATCACATAGCATATATCCACATAACAGCAATATTTGCCTTACAATCAAACAAGAATCGGAATAGAACCACGTTTATGAAGACACATGCATGAGATTGATATAAACAAACAACAAGAACTCAAGTAACTTGGGTGTACCAGTGCCGAAAGTCACTTGCATCCACAACACAAACACGGGCTTACCATTACCCAGTCTCATCAATCAATCCGGGCTTACGGTTGCCCAATCTCATCAATGTCTGGCGCATAAGGTCAATGGCGTAAAAGCCAATCATTATCCATTTCGTAATCACGCCGCTTACATGGTCCGAAACCAATGGCACAACATCTAGTCACACGACTCATAACTTTCAAATATCCATCACAATTAACAATTATTAAAGTAAATAAAAAAAAACCTTGAACAACATATCTCAATATCCAAGCTAAGTCACATAGCAATATTTTAATCGTGCTTTTATAAGTTTCACATTCATTGTAAGAAAGGCTCAAGTTCTAACGAGGCACGAACAAAGTAACAAATATTAAACGATCCAAGTTTTCACGATAACCAAATATAAAAACAATAATAATAACGCAACGAGTAAGTAACTATCATGAATAAGGCGTAGCTAAAGCAAGCTTTGAATAGTATTAACAAAATAACATTTTGCTAAAAGGCAAGAATCGTAAACTAATCTATCCAAAATTCCAAACTTCTTCATAGAATCACACAAACTAATCATTATCAAGCATAAACCTTAACTAAGGGTAAGGAAATCTCACCAAAATCCATAACCCAAACCTTACTCTCCAAGATCCACAATTTGTACATAAATCTCATACCGATAATCAGTTCTAAAATCTATAAGTTATAGCATGTGACAATCTCATTGCCTTACAAGGAAAATCAAAAACATTTCTGAAAAAATGATTTTATACCCAAAAAAGCATAATATCTGCAAACAACCCATTATACATGATTTGAGCATACGATATGTAATAAAAATTCTAAAAATACAGATAAGTCACAAATTTGACGCTGGTCACAGAAAACTAACTTATTTTGTAATTTCTAAGCCCGAAAAAGGCACAAAATTGTATAATCTCGCAAATAATCAAAACTAAGCAAACAGAACCAAAATTCAAATCTAACAAGACACAAAGTCTCTAATCACATCCATAAGTAAGAAAAGGTAAAAATTTTCAACCAAAAATCGAAGCTCGGGTTCCGAAAATACAAAATAAGCCACAAAACCTAACTTTTGGAATATCTAAGCTTAAAAACTTGAAATTAGCCATACATATAGAAGGAAAAGTTTGAGAGTAGGTTGATTCCTACCTTATAAGACATTCCAAACGAGAAAATACCAAAAAGACGCCCACCGAAATCGTCAAATCCAAAATCCGGCTCGGTGAAAACGTAGCCCTCGATCTCACAAACACGCGTGCGGTGCCGGAATCCAAGCTAGATCCTCCAAAGCTTCACAAATCTATGTCCTAGGTCATGGTTTTCATCCTAGAGAGAAGAAGGAGAGAAGAGGGGTTGAAAGGAAATGAAAAATATCAAAAAATCTGTAACTTTTAAAATCTAGACCGACATAACGCGCTCGAGCGCGCTTCCAGCGCGCTTATTCCAGTGGCCAAAAATCAAAAACTTCAAACAAGCGTAACTTTGTCATCCGAACTCAAAAATGGGTAATTTTCATATGAAAATCAAAGCCCCAGAAGTCCTCTTTCCAATGATGCAAACTTTGCATCGAAATTTCTCTTGTAGAAAAAGTTATGTCCAAAAAAGAGAAGGCATATCGGTCTCTGCTCATCCGCCCGTTGTTATACATCAACCTAAAACTTAAAAACGGGGACCCGTCCCTACCCCGAACCTTCTCAAATTTAACCCAACACTTAAGAAAAATATGACGAAGCTAACAAAACAAAAGGCACGATCATCGGACCCCGAATCGTCAATAAACTTTAATTCTTTGAAAACTTTTAATCGGTTTCCCAAAAAATGAACGAACACCGGTTTGAATTTAAAGCTTAAAACCCGAAACGGTCCATGATCACTCGGTTCAAGGCTACCTAAAGCGTGCCTTATGGCGTCACACGTGTAATCTAGGTCCTGCTCGTTGCATAGCCAATCGATTACTCGGTTGACGGTGTTGAGTCAGAGAGATCTATTAACTCACCCATCGGATCTACTAATATACCTTCAACATAAGATTTTAGCCTTTGCCCATTGACATGAAGAAACTTGCTGATTTCAGGGTTGAGCAGCTGGCAGGCACCATGTGGGTACACTTGGGTCACCACATATGGTCCTTCCCACTGAGATTGTAGTTTACGAGGGAACAAGCGTAACTTGGCGTTGAATTGCTAGACCTTTTGATTTGGATAGAATGATTTCTAATGAATGTGTTTATCGTGAAATGCTTTCATCCTAGCCTTATAGATTCGAGCGTTATCGTATGCCTTGTTACGAAGCTCCTCCAATTCATTGAGCTGTAATCGGTGGTGGTTGTCGGCGTTTGGCATATCAAAATTGAATGTCGTGACTGTCTAATATGCCCGGTGCTCTAATTCTACTGGCAAGTGGCACGATTTACCAAAGACTAATTGATATGGGGACATTCCAATGAGGGTCTCTTAAGAAGTTCAATATGCCTAAAGGGCGTCGTCGAGTCTTTTGGACCAATCCTTATGATCAGGACAGACGGTTTTAGTTAGAATAATTTTTATTTCTCTATTTGACACTTTGACATGGCCGCTGGTTTGCGAATGATTAGGTGTGGCTACCTTGTGCGAAACTGAATAGCATTGGAGTAGGGTAGAAAAATACTTGTTCATAAAATGTGTCCTGCTATCACTGATGATTGCTTACAAAAAACCAAATCGAGAGAATATGTTGCTTTGTAGAAACTTGATCACAACTTTATGATCATTCAATTTGGTTGCCAATGCCTCTACCCATTTGGAGACATAATCTACTGCCACAAGGATGTATTCGCATCCTTAAGATGGTGGAATTGATCCCATGAAATCAATGCCCCAAACAACGAAAATTTTGATAATTAAAATTGGGTTTAGGGACATCATGTCTTTGGCGGTCATCGTGCCAATCTCTTGGTAACGTAGGCAATTCTTACAAAATTTGTGTGCATCATTGAATAGGAACGGCCTTTAAAATCCACTTTGTAATACCTTGGCGACAATCTTCTTTCCATTGAAATGCCCACCACAAGTAAGCAAGTGACAGAAATTGAGTATGCTCTCCACCTGTTCTTCCGGTACACAACGCCTTATGATTTGGTTAGAGAAATATTTAACAAGCTCCGCTTCTTACCAAAAGTAGTATCGAACTTGAGAGAAAAATCGGTACTTTTGTTGTTTGGACTAGTCATTCGAGATGCTGTCCACTTCCCAGTAATTGACTATATTTGCATACCAAGGTGGTCGGGTGGCAGTAACCATAAGTAGTTGCTCGTTCGGGAATGAGTCTCTTATTGGCACAGGGTCACTAGGGGCAGAACTAGGAGATAGGAGAGATGATTTGACTGCTGCGTTTTTAGTACCTTTCTTGTCACGGATCTCGAGATCAAATTCTTGTAAAAGTAAGATACATTGAATCAGTCAGAGCTTTATGTCTTTCTTGCCTAAAAGGTGCTTTAGTGTAGCATGATCAGTATAGATTACGACTTTCAATCCCAGTTGATATGATCTGAATTTGTCTAACGCTAAGACGACATCCAGCAGCTCTTTCTCAGTTGTTGTGTATTTCAGTTGAGCATCATTGAGGGTTTTGCTGGCGTAATGAATTGCGTGAGGGATTTTATTCTTTTGTTGGCCTAAAACAGCTCCAACAGCATAATCAAAGGCGTCACACATGATTTCAAATGGAATAACCCAATTCGGTGACTGCATGATTGGTGTTGTGGAGAGAGCATCTCTAAGTTGTTAAAAGGCACGCAAGTACTGTTCATCAAAGTTAAAAGTAGTGTCCTTATCAAGAAGATTGCACATGGGTATGGATTTTTTTGGAAAAATCCTTGATGAAACGATGGTAAAAACTGGCTTGTCCTAAGAAGAAACATATATATTTAATTGATATGGGTGGGGGAGTTTAGAGATTAGATCGACTTTTGCCTTATCAATTTCTATTCCACGCTTGGAGACTATGTGCCCTAACACGATCCCTTGTTGGACCATGAAGTGACTCTTTTCTCAGCTGAGTACCAATTTTGTCTCTTGGTAGTGTTTAAGAACTAGCGTTAAGTTTGAGAGATAATCTTCGAATGATGAACGGAACATGGAGAAGTCATTCATGTAAACTTCAAGGAACTTTTCTATTATGTTAAAGAAGATGAACATCATGCACCTTTGAAAGGTGGCAGGTGCGTTGCACAATCCAAAAGGCATACACTGGTATGCGAATGTGCCAAAAAGACAGGTGAATGTGGTCTTCTCTTGATCTTCAGGGTAGACTGGTACTTGGTTGTAGCCGGAATAGCCATCTAAGAAGTAGTAATAGTTTTGGCCAGCTAAACGCTTCAAGATCTGATTGATAAAGGGTAACGAAAAGTGGTCTTTTTGAGTCATGGCGTTTAGCTTCCTATAGTCGATGCAGATTCGCCAACCTGTGGCAGTACAAGTTAGAATAGATTCTCCTTTTTCATTTAGCACGATGGTGAGCCTAGATTTCTTTGGAACAACTTAGGTTGGGCTCACCTATTTGCTATTTGAAATCGGGTAGATAATACCCGCATCTAATAGTTTTACTACTTCTTGCTTAACCACCTTTTTCATGTTGGGATTTAGCTGCCGCTACATCTCTCGAGTAGGCTTGGCATCTTCTTCGTAGTTTATGTGGTGCATGCAGACGGAGGGGTCGATCCCTTTCAAATTATCTATCATCCAGCCTATAGCTCCCCTCTGAGCTTTTAGAACCTAGGTCAATTGCTTCTCTTGTGTAGGTGATAAATTTGAAGAAATGATGATCGAAAGAGTATTGCTGGATCCCACAAAGAAGTACTTAAGTGAGCTCGGAAGAGGCTTCAATTCAAGCACAGATGGGGCTTTTAGGGATGGAATGTCAGGAATAGATGAATGTGGGGGTAGGTCATCAAAATGTGACACCCATAGAGGCGTGTCTATATAGTTTTCTATTTCTAGCTCGGCTTTGGATTCGTCTATAATTAGGCCAAGCTCTAGGATATCTTCCCCAAAGTAATCCAAGCAGGTTTCCAAGGAGTCATTCGTGAAAATAGAAGGGAGAGCGCACTGTGTTGCCTCATCTATTTTGTCGATTGCAAAGCAATCAACTTCCAGAGATGGGTGATGTGAGGCAAGGAACACATTAAGCCTTAGCTTCACATTTCCGAAAAAAACATCCATCACCGCAGTTCGGCAATTGATGCATGTGTTAGCCATTGCCAAAAAGGGGCACCCAAGACTAACTGGGTTCTATGTCCTTATGCTTACATCTAGCTCGGTGTCGAGTACGATGAAATCAACAGGGAAAAGGAACTTGTCAACTTTGACAAGTACGTCATCGATGATTCCTCAGGGAACTTGGTCAGCTTGTCGTCACACTAATAGTTTATACCAAAATCCACACTAACAGGT
>JAULLE010208916.1:0-12122 GCA_035668155.1 Sarracenia purpurea
AGAAGATCTCACGGTGGTCTCTCCTACAGATTGGAATACTTAGAAATTTTACAACAAAATTTTGATAGGTAAAGTTCTGCCCTTTTACTTTATGCATGTTAGTTTCATGAAAAACGCGCACCAAAATCGTTTTCCAAATGCGCTTCTGCTCCCGACTCCAACACTTGGTCTTGGAACACTCATTTTGATTAGGTCATTAAGTGTTTTGGTTTTGATGAATGTGATGATGAGTCTTTTGTGTATAAGAAGCGTAAGGGAAACCTGGTGATTTTTTTAGCACATTATGTGGATGATATCTTGCTCATCAAAAATGATGTAGGGGTGTTATCGTCTGTGAATGTATGTTTATCTGGCTAGTTCAATATGAAAGACTTGGAAGAAGCCAATCTCCTTCTAGAGATCAAGCTTATGCGAGATCGAAAGCAAAGGATGCTGGGCTTATCATAAGTTAATTATACCGATATAATCCTTGCTTGTTTTAGCATGTAGGATTCCAAAAAAGAGTATATCCCTTTCAGGTAGGAATCCCCCTATCCAAGTATTAGTGTCTTACGATAGCGGATGAGATAGAGAAGATGAAGGCAGTCCCTTATGCTTCGATAGTAGAAAGCCTCATGTATGCAGCTTTGCATTAGATCTGACATCTATTTTTCTGTTGTCATGGTTAACATATATCAGTCTAATCTAGGATATGAGCATTGAAAAAATCGTATCATCAAGTACTTGAAAAGGATTAGCGATTATGTCTTTGTTTACCAGGAAGATGGTCTAGTACCTTTGGGTGTAGAGACTTTGATTTTCAGCCATATATGGATTTGGAGGTGGAGCGGTTAGCTCAAGATTTTTCAACTGGATTTGGATATGGTACTTTCAATGCAATCCACTATTTAATAGCGTGCAATTCATAATTCAAAGAAATCAAAGACCCAAAAGAATGAAAAGTACATCAAGTGTAGGTTTTATCTATTACAAGAGATCATACATAACGGTAAAGTTGCTATAATCTAAATTGTATTTGGAAACAACCTTGTAGATCCTCTTGCAAATGGATTAACATCCCAGACTTTTTGAAATTCATGTAGAGTGTGTGGCAACATGGTTTTGAGCATAAGTGGGAGATTGTTAAGCTTGCATACTAAAACATTGGTTTTGTGTTTTAGTACTTGTTTTTATTTTTTTTAAAAAATTAATCCATTTTATTGAGAATTCTAACGAGAAATAGCGTTTTATTATTTAATTAATATTATGCACGAGTATCTTTTATTTTACATAGTAGATAATCTGATGTGTAGAGTTCGACTTGTACACAGAGGACCAAATTATCTGTTGCTGTAGAATACAAGTTCCCAGTTCACAATTTAGATGAAATTAGACATGTAATCGGTACAGGTGTAGCATAGAGTTTTAGGAGACTTTTATTTGGTTACATGGAACATATAATACCGTCATTTATTACTCCGACTCGCTGTGTATATACACCCCAATCAAATCTCAAACACCAATTTTGAATGATATCTGATGATGAAAAACAATGCAATCATGTTACAGGATAACTCTAAATGGTCATGATGGCAAGAACTCGTCGTAAAAACCCCCAAAAATCTAAAACCCTTGAAAACCCCCAAAGCCCTTGAAAAACCTTAAAAAACCCCAAATAAGTTGCGATTGCCAATTATTTAACACGATGACTAGTTAATTACCTTTTTGAATATCCCACGGGTGTGTGGTTTAGTACACGGTCATCCCTTTAAAAGATTTTTGAACAGGTTCATACATGGCCTCGATCGTAATGTTTTGCATCTGTACCAACCAATGACCACTTGAAGTAGTACACGGTTGCACATTTTGTGCATTTGTACTAACTCAAGGCAGTGTGAAATAGTGCACAGTCACAAATTTGTTACCTTTTTGAACAGTTGATAGCATTCCAGAAGGAGTCTAAACTGTCTTGGCAACCTATAAATAAATGCTATTTTTTAGTGAAAGAAGGAAGAATTTTCTAGAGAGCCCAAAACTATGTCAAATTATCACCTCATATTGTACTAGTATGAACCTTGGTATTCATTCCGATACCTCTACTGTGTGAAGTTGTTGCTGTCTTATCACCATTGAATCACTTTATAGCGCATGAGGGCTACCCGAATATATCACTCTTGAAGAGTCATTTGGAGCTGTAAAATCACTTTAGGTACCCATAGTAATCACAATACTTCTAAGGATCTCAGTCTTCTCTCTCTTGGGATTCATTATGAATAGATTAACCTTGTATTCATTTATTGATTTTCTATCCATTCATAGTTTGTTTTTCATTGTTTACAAAAGAGATATGCATATATGTATACATTAGGATTGAATATGTATGAAAAGCAATGAAGATAGCATGCATGCATGAAAGTTATGTAAAATTGTTTATGTTTCAACTCATTTTCATGTTTTTGGTGTTTATATTGGATTTTGGATGTACTACATGTTGAAAGTCGCCCATTATCACATGTAAATCACGTCATAATCGTTGTTTATTTGTCATCATCGTGCTTTATTTGTCATGATTGCGATGAAATATTTCAATCCAGTCTTTATGTTCTCAATTTTTTTCATGGCCACACATTATTTATGGCGGCTGTGGACTATCATTTTGTGGCCGTGCATTATCATCCATATAATGTCACGGTCTTGCCTTATTTGTCATGGCTATGTATTTATGGTTGTTCCAATAGCATCAAAATGCATGTTTCACCCGTTGATGCCTTTGTCTGAGCCTCTATTAAGAATGTATAGCATGTTACTGATCTGAATTGTACGGACTCGATCCCTTTCTAATTTTGCGTGATATTAATTTTTGATATTAATGATTTATGCGTTTGGTATTAAAGTTTTTAATTTTAAGAAAAAATATTTTAACATGGGCATGATGCTATCCGATAATCTTATATGTATATTGGTAGATACATGTGTACATTTATTTTGGTTAATTGCGAAGAGTTTAGAGGTGTTTTGGCATTTTATGTCGCTAAAATTGTAGAAGTGTCATTGAAAACAAAAAATTGTTGCTAATACTAAATTCCACACTTGGATACGGAGTGAGCAGCAAAAATCCTGAGGCTAGTGCTCGTGAGGTGCTCGCTAGCGATCGAGCGTAGAAATTATTTTAAAAGTCAGGTTTTGGGTCCCTTTTGCAAAAAAAAAAAAAAAAACTCATCTCTCACTATCTTTTCTCATCTTTCTTTCTAGAAACATTGAGGGAGATGCTAGGGTTGCTTGAGTTTGATTCTTGGAGACTATAACATGGATTTCTACCGGTGGAAAGTGTTGGGAGGCTGGAACCTACGTATCTACCGAGCTGTTTTTTTTATTTTTAGGCAAGTTAGTAAGCTAAGGTTTGGTATTCTTGAGGTTTGAGCTTCCTTTGTGTTAGGTTATGACATACTTTTGAATTTTACATGTTATATACGTTGTATATTTGAGAGATATACAGTTGGTTTACGTTTTCAAGCATGAAAATGATTTTTTTGGAAATCCTAGACATATGATTGTGGGTTGGAAGTTAGTTTTTACGTTATAGTATCATGATTAGAGCATATATATCTTACTAATTTGGAGAATAATATGATGTTATGGAAAACATGCCTAAATGCTAGGGTTGAAAGTTGGGTAAAATGTGAAATTTGGATAAAATTAGGATTTGGGTGAAATTCCTTGAATTGAAGATAGAAAATACCTATTTTTTAAATATTGAAAATTTTGGAATGGTTGGAGTATATCCACCAATTATGATTTTAGGAAAACAGCATTGTCTTGGAACCTCAAAAAGTATATAACTTGAACCTTGCTTGTGAGTTGAGTGTGTTGATGAGAGGAACCATTAGGGTTGGACTAGATGGATGTTTCCTTGTTAGAACCGATTATGTTTTGGGTGTTCTACCCATCGGTATAGTCGTGAAAGAGTGCGATGTTTGGGTGCCCTACCCATTGGTATAGTCGTGAAAGAGTGCGATGTTTACCCATTGGTATAGTCGTGAAAGGGTGCGATGTTCGGGTGCCCTACCCATCATTTGAGTCGTAAAAGAGTGCACTACTAGGGTGTCCTACCCATGGTATAACCGCAAAGAAGTGCGGTGTTCGGGTGCCCTACCCATCGGTTGAGCCATAAAAGAGTGCACTGTTTGGGTGCTTTACCTATCGGATGGGCAGTAAAGGAGTGCGTTGTTCGAGTGCCCTACCCATCGGTTGAGCCGTAAAAGAGTGCACTATTTGGGTGGTTTACCCGTCGGATGATCCATAAAAGTGTGTAGTGTCTTGGGTGCCCTACCCATAAGATCTTTAGCCGTAAAGGTGTGCAAGGTATGGCGGGTTATAGAGCATATGGTTAACCATTGGGATGCCGATATACCGAGGTGACTGGTAACTATTAAGGGGATTTATAAACCCTATTGGTGTTGGTTAATTGATGGATCACTTGGTGATTCCTTTGTGTCATGCATAATGGCCATGTGTAGGTATATAAGTGTGTGTGTTGGGTAAGTCCATGCATAATGGCAAAACATGGGTGTGTGGGTGTGTAGGTAAGTTGATGGCTATGGGTGTATGGGGTGTGAACATGATAATGTTGAAAAGGTTAAGTGTTATGAGATTTAACCATTGAATGAGTTGGAATGGTAAAACAAAGGTTGTGCAAAGTGTTTGAAAAATGCTTAGTTTAGTTTAAAATTGGCTTATATGAAAAATGTTTTGAACGAAAAATGGGTTAGTTTTTTAGAAAACTATATGTTGTATATCACATAACCATCCTCGCATATCATGCATAGTTTGTTTGTAGTTTATTTCCTATGAGCTATGGTTCACGTTGTCTTTGACAATGGTTCAAGTTATATAGGCAAGAGAGTGGCCAATGGATGCTTGTTGCGGTCGAGGAATCGTTACACTTTTGTATAGGAATACACATGTCCATGTATCCCTTTGGTATTCTCTTATATTGTGTAATCCCCGATACAATTGTCGTATATTTTGGGCGTTGGAGCCTCGGTTTGTAAGGCTTAAGGGCCAAGTTATTTGTATATTGCATGTGGTGAGGCTGGTGTGTTGGGGAGGTTATTTTGGGTTGTTGTTTATTGTTGTTTAGTTTATTTTTCATTTAATTTCCCGTTATTAGAAATGATTAAAACCTTGGGTTACATGGTTAGAACTTTTGGGTGGATAGTTGGTAGTATTTTAAAACCTTATTGCTTAGTCGTTAATCACGGGTTACTACTGTTTATTTTATTTATCATACCAAGATCTACTACTAATTGGGTTGATAGCAGTAAGTTCAGGATCGATCCTACGGGGAAAAGAGTTATTTTTGTTAAGATTTTGAATAAACTATTCAATCTATAAGAAAAGAGTAAATATTGGATTTGGAAAAATTGGTTTTTAGCAGACAAGAGTAAATAAACATTTAAAAGGAATTTATTTAAATTAATGAGAAAAGTTCCACCTTAGGGTCAGAATCCACCGATACTTGGTAATCTAGTTTCGATATAATTCCTATTTTATCTAGATTTGAATAAGATTAGATCCTATCGTGACAAGATCGATATGGATATACAAGAAAGATAGGTTTTTATTTCAACAAGGCATATCTTTTCTGGAGCATAAAATATCTCAAGTTCTACTTTCAAAATTCTAAATCACAAATATGGCATAGACTATCTAAAATTCTTGCACAGCCCATTCGAAGCACGACCCATCTTATCCATGGCATAATCTATCTCAAATTTTCATATTCGAACAGTTAAAACAATCATGCAACACTCATTTAATGTAATCACAGAAAGCATAAACGGGGATTAAATTAAGTAGAAATCATCCACATAAGGCATTCAATAATATTATTGCATAACAATCTGATTACAAAGCATAAATAAAATACAGAATTAATTTACTCCTATGTTACCAATTTTGGCTTCATCATCACCCAAGGCAGAAGCAGGGGCTTAACCACTCATGGTTGGGCAGGAGTCCATCGTTAAGTTGATGTCGATCATCATCAGTAGCTCTTCGGCGAGGCCCGGACCTTCCAGAGATGACTTAGTCGGGGGCCAAAAGGATGAGGGAACTATGAGAACTGAATTGAGAAATTTTAGAGATAGTTTGGAATAAGGGGCTTAGGGCCCTATTTATAGTTTTTACTAGCTTTAATTTTAGCAACTCTAGCACGGGGCATCATGACAGTTTTTCCTCGACGTCTAGATGGAAATTGCTTGGAGATCACGTCAGTTTCCTATTTCGGAGCGTTAGGACGGTAGCCAAGAGCATCAGGACAATTGGCGTCATGAACATTTGGACTGTCGTGGGCTTAACGTCTGGACGGTTGGCATGAGCGTCCAGACGGTTTGTGTTTCAGCATCCGGACGGTTTATGTTGTCTTGTTGGTCCTCATTCGGTTACATCATTTTTGTTGTTAAAGTGGCTGCTTTGTTGTTGTTTTGTGTTACTCCTCTAATTCCTGTCTTATATACAAAACACTATAAAAACACATATTAGATAACAAATCATGACTAACTTAGTGTAAATTAACAGGTCTAAATCATCACTTTTGAGTGTCGATCAATAGTGTACTTGATTTTCAAAATATATCTATAGGTTGGATGGCCTTTGTAGTAGGTTTGGGCTATATTTTTAAACAAAAGGAAACAAAGGGGTCATGTTTTGGCACTCAAACAGGTTGCAATATTTTTATGTTTTAATTTAATTTTTGGGGGTTTATTTAGCTATCCTTTGGGCCTATTTTGATAGCATTTCTGGGAGGTTTTCAGTTTGAAAAGAAACATTTTGATTTATGTTTTGATGGAGTAAAATATGGGTTTGAAGTGAGTTTTTTTGTTTGAAGGCTTTTAAGTTATCTACTTACAGTTTCGAATTTATGGGTTAATTTCCACTCTTTTTTGTTGTTCCGGGTTTGTGGCGCTAAAGATTGGTATCAGAGTTCTAGGTACGAATACCTAAGGAGTTTTAGAGATGGTTGGTCCATCGCGAGAGTGTTATGTTTTGTATGTTGCATTCAAGTTTGGGTTTGCTTGTATGGTGTGCTTGTAGGGAATTGACTTGTGCATGCTATATGGTGTTTTGGTATGCAGTTGAATTCTAGGACAATTACGAGATCTGGTGGACTACGTGGAAATCCAATTGGAAACATGTCTGATCAACGTTGTTTTTGACCTAGAGGTCTATGGAGGTTCATCAAGAGGGATAGTATAGTTTGGGATGGAAACTCAGTGTTGATTGATTAGTTGTTTGATATGGTTTTATGAGATATGTGATGGTTTGTACATCTTGAGCCGTACGTCTTGAGCCGTGTTATGTCATGAGCCATGCGTTGTAGTGCCCTATCTTTTACGCTGTGAGCCGTGTACTGCCAAGTGCATATGGATGTGAACATAGTGGATGGGAGCGTTGTAGTAGTGTGGTGTGATGTGGCCCTTGGAGATAGGGGTTGTGTACGAGAGTTTTCTCTTCTTTGGAAGATGCCCTTAGTGGCTATTTTGACGTCGCGTAATCGTCAATATCCTGTGTCAGGTCTGTGTGTTGTGCAAAAAAGAATGCATGTTTAAGGAACACCTTTATTTGAGATTGAGCGTTATATACTGGTTGTGAGGATCGATGAGAAGTTGATAGGTTTTTAGACCTTACAGATGTACGGTAACCGTGGTACGGTCTAGATGCCCTTTGATAAGTCATTTACGGTTTGTGGAAACAAAGTCGGATGTTACTTTCATGGTTATAGATCCTTCTAAAAGATCTTTCTATGGCAAGAACCTGAGATGAGGTTGATGTTTGAAATGGTATTAGTGGTGTAGTTAGTATGGTTATAGTTAGGTGTGCTACGGTTGTATGTTGTTTAGTAATCATTGGGACGATTAAGTGATTATGGGGTTGGAACTTTTTCCGTTTTGGTGAGTGCTGGGGAACGTGATTTTGAAGGGCGAGAAGCCAATCATGTTGGTTTCCCTTTTTTTTTTTTACCATGTGGTCACTTGAAGTGCCCTTCCAGGTGATGGATAGGTGTAGTGGATGTTGTTGGCACGTGAGTAAGAAGGTTTCATTGGGACTGCACATTGCTAGTACGGTTTTCTCTTGGTAGATAATGGTTCTTGAAGTGGAGGCAATGATGTTAAGGTTATCATACCATCGTTCGAAGTTATGGGGATCCATTGGTGGCGTTCTTTGTATCCTTCAAGTGTTCGGCTTGGTGCCTTAAGCACACATGTGGCTAACCATTAGCCTAGTAGTGGGTACCGAAGTGGTATGACTGGCTTGATAATCATGAATATGTCCGGGGGATACTAAAGTTGGGGGTTGGTGTCGGTAGAGATATGGGTACCACAGACGACCAAACACTTTGTATAATGAGGTATGGTGATGTTTATGGATGAGTAAGTAATGGGCTGATTGCTGGTTTTCCTTAGATTGTGTCGGGGTTAAGATTTTCGTAGACTAGTACTGTCTGGTGACCTTATGATGATGCTTGTGAGTAGGGGTCGGTGTGGCGGTGTGTACATGTTTTCTCGTAAACCTTAGCAAGGATTCATTACTTTACCCTCCGAGTGCGATGATTTGGACTTTGTTCATGGAAGTAACATTTGGTTGGGTCGATGGCCTTCGTATGTGAACTTATAGGCCGTTGGTTATGTGTTGGTCTGTGACCTCCGATGGTTTGGGTTGTGATACCCTTTGGTTTGGTTGAGATGAGATTTGTGTGTGGTTCCTCTAGAGGCACTTTTCGCGTTTTGAGCTCCGTGCGGCTCCTTATGGGTTCCTCTTGGTGGTGTTTGCTCGGTAAAGAGATTGTTTGGTTGTTTGGTGATGAGATTTGTATTGTCTGTTCCTTTTGGAAGAGGGTATAAGTGTATAGTTCTTTTGAGGATGGAGTTTGTGCGTGGTTCAGATGAGACTCGATTTGTGGACTTGCTCCAATGGGAACAGTTATGGCCTGTGTGATTGTTAGGACTAAGATATGGGAATCTTGTGTGTAGAGGGGATGCTTAGGTAAAGATGTCCGAAGAGTTGTGATAAAACCAGTTGTTGCGATTGTGCTAGTGAGGTTGAGTGAATTTTTGGGTCATGCGATCGGCGTGATGGCATTGGAAGCGCAAGTTGTTAGGCATTGGTGCCTTGAGGGAAGATTGGAGATGAGTGGAAGTGTTGGTGGTAGGCTGTTCGTTTGTTGTTGATGACCCTGTTCTCTGGTTTGTGGTATTGTGAGACCATGTGAGCTATAATTTGTTAACCTTAGCTTCTTTTCTTGGATTGTTGGGTTTACCTGGGGAGGTTGAGCGTATACCTCTTGAGTTTTTGAGGAGATACGATATTGTTAGTATTTTGGCTATTCCCGAGTTAGGTACAAAACCATTGTATTTGTACCTTTTACTTTGAGTTTAGGGTTTTCGGGTGTTTGTGTATAGGTCCTTTGTCCGGATTACATTCAATAAGCCCACTCTGGGATCCTTACAAGGTATATAGCACTCACATACACACCCATATGCATTTATCATATCATATCCTTAGGGTAGTTCGTGTATATTGTTGCCTTAGAGAAATCATGACGGACCGTGATTTCTAGGCTCTAGCGCACGAGCACCTTTAAGCACCTTCAAGCGCTCCTTGAGCGCTCGAGCGGCATCGAGTGGCTTTGAGCGGAAAATATTAATTTGTACCTTTCTTGATAAGCCGAGCGTTGATATGTTGAGGTGTCCGAAGTGAGCCCATAGAGAGCTCGAGCGCACCTGTTCAATGTCTCATTTCCTCTTTGCCGAGAGTTGAGTTTTTCAGGTGCTAGTAGCACACCCGTAGAGCGCTCGAGCTCAAGGAAGAAACCCTAACGACTCTCATTGGCGCAGGCAGAAAAAGCTTGCAATCTTTAACTGCACCCAAAGAGCGCACAAGCGCTTTATGGCGCTTGCGGCGTGCTCAAAGAGCGCTCTAGCGCTGGGGTATTTCCCTATATATACACTGTTAAATGGTAGCTAGGCAGGAGCCTTTTCGTTTTGAGAGCTTCAGCTGGTGTGTCCCCTTCCTCTAGCCTCTCTCTTGGCCCCCCCTTTATCATTTTGCTTCCTCTTCCTCAATAAAGCATAGTTTGAAGGTTGTAGAGGTATTTACATGTTTTCTATGGATTATGCTTATTGATACCTCGTTATATCCATCCGGTAACCATCATTACACACACCTTCCTCACTACACACACATCTGGCCGAGGTGGCTCGGAGTCGTTGTTGATACAGAGATCGGGAGTGGCTCCCGTAGACACTGCGGGATCAAGGAAGGCAATGGGGCACTTACGTCTACAAGATTGGAGTTAGGCGTCCATGGGTATATGGGTGTAAGTCCTTTTCTTAGGTTTTGATTACCTTCTTGACTCGTAGTACTATATAGTTGTGTGTTTGGTGTCGTGGTTCTCATCCCAGGGAGTGTTTTCCCTACGGTTTCCACGTTATATTGTGTGTATCTTTTTGATGATTGTTGATAGATTAAGGGTTGTATTATTACTATTGCTGATGTTAATCTTAACCAACAAATCCTTTTGTTAGAAAAGAAAATTAACTTTTCAATAAAGTTGAATTAATTTTTATTTTAACGGCATCTAACCTTTCACCCCCCCTGGTTAGTGTATTGGTTCATAGGAAAATTTCATATATCTAGTGTGACTCAGTGTTTGTTGTGGGAGTTTGGGAGTGGAGTACCTTTTTCCCATTTTTTGGTGAGAACGGTTTGCGGCAACTCTAGTTGAGTTTGCGTATGGAGTGAGGATTGGTGGTGCGGGTCATGTTGATGTTGTTCGACATTTTGTGGTATAAGTAAGTTATGTGAGACGTGGGGGATGTGTTACGGGTGATCCGTGATGGTTCATGTGGGAGTTGAGCAATGAGTATTCTTGGCTTTTTCGCCTTAAACCCCAGTGTGTTATGCAGTGGTGGGTTAGCTTAATGCTATGTAATGCTTTGAAGAGTTGATGAAAATCTGTCCTATGTGGAACGAATTCAAGGTTTGATGTGGAGTTTCTGTAGTGTACATGGTTGTTCGGGGCTTGAGTGTGCTCGTCCTCGGTTGTTCCTATGGTTGGTATGATGTGTTGCATCATGTATTAGCGAGATTGTATAGCCTTGTTGTGGATCTATGCATGAATGATAAGGCATTCCGGTGAGGGTGGTTTTGAAGGACGGTTTGGACAGGTGTTACATTAGTGAGGTTGTTTGTCTTCATAGAGCTCCAGTCTCCACTATATTTGATCGAGACCCTCGTTTTGCCTTGTGTTTTTAGCAGAGTTGGAAGTCAACTATCAGTACCAGTTTGCTTTTGAGTACTGCGTTTCATCCTCTGATGGATGGCCAGTCGGAGCGCACTATACAGATTTCGGAGGATATGCTTTAGACGTGCATTCTTGACTTTTGTGGACCTTGAGAGAACGACTGGCCATCAATGGAACTACTTATAACAACAACTATCAGGCGAGTATCGGGATGGAACTGTTTGAGGCTTTATATGGTAGACTGTGTAGGTCACCCATTTGTTGGGCTGATGTGGGAGAGACAGCTATTGTGGGACCCAAGCTAGTTCATGAGACTACAAAGAAGGTGATTTCTATACGTAGGTGTCTTATCACGACCCAAAGACAACATAAGAGTTATGCCGACCAATAGAGGCGACTGCTTGAGTTGAGGAAGGAGAGCATGTTTTTCTTAAAATTTCACCACATAAAGGATTGATGAGGTTTGGGAAGCATGGTAACTTGTCACCGTGCTCTATTGGACCATTCATGATTCATGGGAGGATCTCAAAGGTGGCCTATATCCTTGCTTTATCACCCAGTATGTCAACAGTGCACAACGTTTTTCATGCCTCTATGGTGAGAAAGTATAAGCCGAATCCATCTCATATCATTGATTGGTCTTAATTGGAGGTTGATGACGATGGTATGTATGACGAGAGACCGGTGAGAGTTCTTGATTCGAGGGAACAAGTTCTTCGAGAGAAGAGTATATCGTTGGTGAAAGTTCTATGGCTCCGTCATGGTGTGGAGAAGGCCAAATGGGAACGTGATCGGCACTCAAAAGTGACGATTTAGACCCGTTAATTTACACTAGGTT
>JAULLE010210016.1:0-12103 GCA_035668155.1 Sarracenia purpurea
GTCATAATCATTATGAGCTAAGCTATGAACTTAGCATACCTTCATTACGATACATGGTTTGAGCAGCTGCATGTGTTTGTACACGTAATGTTTATAAACCAAGGAATGGGACGTACCTTGTCTTCCTTACGGTGCAGGTGTTGGTGTGAGCATGTACGCGTAATGTTTATGAGCTAAGGTATGAAATTTAGCATATCCTCATTACGATGCATGGGTTGGCGTGTGTAGGTACACGTAATGGTTTTGAGCTAACTTATGGGCCTCAGTACGTCTCCATTACGATACTTGGATTGTTGTGTTTATGTGTGACGTGGGGTGTTATTTATAAAATGGGTTTTTTACAAAACAGTTATGCGATCAAAGTTTTGAGATGGAAAACACGGTTTTCTTTTAAATGTTTTACATTTAACTATGTTGCATAGCTAACCTCACATGTTGTTCATACATTCACTGTTTATCATTTATTCTACCAGCTGTCGTGCTGACGTTGTTTTTCTAAAATAACGCTCAGGTCTTAGGTGCAGAGCATAGGAGGATGCTAGGAGATTATATAGTTCGTCTCACTCACGGATGGACTGGGATATGTATGCTGATGACATGCTGTAGATTTACATTTTGTAAAGTATGGCCTTAGGGCCGTTTACATTTAATGTATGATTGGTGAGAGAATCGGGATGAGTTTACTTTATATTGGTTGTATATACAAGCTATGGGCCGGATGTTGTACGATTATTCCGCTGCGTAGTTAGCTCATCTTTCTTTAAGCTATTGGATGTTTTGCTCCTAATATTAATCTTGCATGGGTCTTTATTTGGTACCAAGTGTTCTATTTAAACCTTGTGGCATGACATTAATACTAGGCTGGATGCTTATTAGCACACATCTGAATGCTTATTAGATGAATTAATAAGATAATTAGTTGATTAATAAATAGGAAAAAGTCGAGGTGTGACACTTTATTTTCCCCATCGTATGCTCTGGCATTGACTTTCCCCACTCCCATCGCCTCAGAGGACTCTTCGGCCCCATCCCAGCACCGATCCCTCGTCTCGTCCGGCTGTTCTACCGAAACCTCCATCAAGAGGACCGTATTGACAACTACAGCCAACGGGTAAATTTCTTCCCCACCAATGTCGACGAATACGACATCGACGTGAACCCCACCTCTTGGCCCGCGTCTTCAACATTTTTGGCACAGTGGACGATGAGGACAACGAGGACCGCAACCCTATCTCTGACAACGTCACCCTCCAGGAGATGGCCCAAATTGTCTTTGAAGGACGATCGGCACTCAGGAAAATCTTTGCCCTGTACGGTGAGCTGGCTGAAGGACTATTGTTCATAAATAGAGTCCTCAAAGCCAATGTCTTCACCACCATCCATAAAGACGAGCGGAGGAACGAGGCCCTACGCGCGCCAACTCTCGATTCCTAAGATGATGGTTGATCAAATGCAACAGGTCATCGACAGCCCGAAAGGGCAACGCCTCCCCTACGCCAACATCATCCACACCTACATCCAACTCACCAACAACAACAACTCCATCCCCTTCATCATTCCACCCACCGAAACTACCGAAAATCGCACCACCATCTACCTCCACGGTAGTTGGACCAAGAGTATTAATGCTCTCAAGGCCCGACCTGTACTGCCCGTCCAAAAGCTGATCGAGCAGGAACATGCTGCCCCACCCACCCACCCACACACTGCCATACCCCATACACACCACCCACGCTTCCACCTCCAGCACTTCAACCTCCGGTCCTTCCGATGAGTCGGTAGCATTGTGGTTTTTCACCCGTAGTGACTATAATGATCGACTAGACCTCCAGGAGGAGTACCTGCAGTGGATTTTGTTTGCTCTGGGTACTAACCCTCCTTTACCACCCCTATAGTGACCACCCTCACACAACCCTACCCTTTTTTATATCCACACCACGAGAACCTACCCTTTGTTACGCCAACCCCACCTAACCCTACATCCACCATCACATCATCCTAACCAACCCTCCCATCCCCTCGCCCAATGCCCACCACCAACAACTCTTCGACAACCGGATCCACATATGGATACTGGCCGTCGAACACTTTTCCCAGCCTAACACCCATGCATAACCCCTAACCCACCCTCATACAACCCATACCCCCTCCAATCCTTTACAAAACCCTATACCCCCAACCCCACATCCTTCTATTACAACGCTCCACTCCCCATACACCACCACATACCCTCCCCAATTCACCCCACTCCTCCCCTGGCCATCATCCAGAACAGCCCCCTCACAACCAAAACCCCTTCACAACTCCTACTCAACAATCGCACCCTAGCCCTTACCTTCCTCATAACCATACACATCCCACATTAGTCCTCCTAATCCATCACAAAACCAAACCCCAACCCCCATTGTGCCACCAAATACATAACCTCCCACACCTGACACATTTTTTATGTTCTTTTTCTTTTTTCTATATATATTTTTTTATCTTTCTTGTTTTTCTTCTCCTACTTGGGAGAAGTTTGTTTGCATAAGTGTAGTCCCACAGGCCACCACTGGCCCGATCTTTATCTTTCTACAGATGTAGTTATTTAACTTTTAATAAAATGACAGCAGTTGTTTCTTTTTCACTATCTGTTCAAGTTTTTTTTTCTTGCCATGTTATTTAAATTGTTCATATCACTAATGAATAGTTTAGAATTTATGCACTATTCATATACAATTTAATATCACACTACTGCTGAAACAGGTAAAATTCCTGCTTTCTTTAACATAATTATTATCTTTTAATCAATGAGAACATTGGGAATTTTAAATTGGAGGTAGAATTATACCATTAAAATTTTATTTTATAGAAAATCTGAAAAAAAAAAAATTGCGGGTAATTGCATGAAATTTGAAAAAGTTAAAAATGAAATTGTAGATTAAATATTTCCGATAAGAAAAATAAAGATTTATTTTTAAGTTACAAGAATTTGATTAATAGTGATCAAAACTAAACCACATGTTAATTGTTTGCACACTCGATTGATTGGATACTTGCAAGCTAAATGAAAATTGATGGCAAGAATGGTTAAAAATATAAAAATTATGGAGACTTAACCCTTAGTGAGCTTTCGAGATTTAGCTTTTATTATGAGGGAGTTAATACATTTACTCCTAAATGATATTTTTGTCTTTTACAATACTCGTTGTGAATCTCATTATCTTTATTTTGACTGAAAATTGGGAATAATTCAGCACAATTAAGGTTTTGAAAAATTACAGTAAATTTTGAAAAAGGATATTAGACCATCTTTGTATTTTTGAGCATATTCGTTCCTTTTTTATATATTGCACTAAGCCCCCATTTTGAGCCTCATGGTTAATAGCATCTTGTTTTTTTTGAATACCCAAATAATCCCCAAAAAGTGCTTATTTGAATTTTTGATAACTGGAAAAGATATCGGGTCAAACAAAAGAAGAAATAGAAAATCAAGGACATTGCTGCAAATAACCGTAATGATACATCTGCAAAATATTTATGCAATATTTCATTGAAAAATAAGGCAAAGAACAGCTCTGATATGTAGCAAGCAACGGTGGTAAGGTGATGACACCACGTTGCAAAGCCCTATTGATATTGCAAAACAATGACGGTGAAGTCATGACATCACATTGTAATTTTGGCTTCTGATATTTGAAACAGTGATGGTGATGTGATTAAACCACATTGTGGCTATTGGTTCGACATGCTCAATGATTGATATTTTTTCTAGTAGCAATTAATGTTGATAATGTTATACACCTGACCCGAGCCTATGAAAAGCTGTCTACCTAACATTACAATCGAAAATAAAATCTTGATTGATCCCAAAAGATAATGTGATTTGAAGAAACTAACTAAAATTTTTCCTAATAATCAGTATTCTAACCACGAGATTCTGAGTCAATCTTCTTTGAAAGTGCATTTTTCAATGTCTAAGGTATGTGTAAAAAAATTTCTTTGCTAATTATCGCCTCTACCACATACCTTGTGTGTTAAACATTACAACTTGTTTCTGAGAGATTTATTCCAAGTAAACAACTGGTGAGATTTGAAGTCGAGATTTGGTTGCTTTAACTATTCAAACTTGATTGATTCAGAAATATGCATGTTGATAATTAATTGAGTTCACACACACACACACACACACACACACACACACACACACACACACACACAAGGAGCAAAATCGAGAAAATTATTATGAAAATTTTACAGCTTAAAGGTTGTTCTATTTAAAAGTCGGGGATATGAAGATTTACAGTTTTATCTTTAAAATTTTCAAGATACATGTAAGAATCTGTTGGGACAGATGTGTTAGTAATTATTAATGTTCGTATTAGTGTTATTATTCGGTGTTTCTTTCTGTTTATTTATATCTTTATTCGAGAACTAGCAAAATGTAAGTTAGGAGATGTGATCGGCACTTAAAAGTGAGGATTTAATCCCTCTATTTACACTAAGTTAGTCCCAATATGTTATTTAATAGTGGTCTTTGTAATATTTCTATGTTTAGATAGGTTTGACAAGGTGAAGCAAAACAACAACAAAGCATAAACAAATCAACCAAATAAACAAAATAAGACAAAAACTGAAGAGAAGCCCAAGACCAAACAAGCCCCGTTCGGACGCCGGAGCTCGATACCGTCGCAACGCTGAACATTTCTATCAGGACGCTAGTAGTAGTTTCCCTCTGGACAGTCGTCGTCATCATCTCTGAATTTGAGAAGGACTCCAACTTATGAAAATCTATAAATAGACACCAGACTCCCCAATTTTTTGTAACTAAGTCCAGCGACCAAAACCCTTCTTCTCTAAAATTACACTTCAACCCCTTACAGGCCTGCACTGGAAGGTTCGACCCTCGACGAGAAGCTGTCGACGATTTCTGACAACAACTTGAAGATGTTGTCAGCCCCGACCGACCATGAGTGGCTAAGTCCCTCATCTGCATCGGGTTATGATGAAATCCGAGCCTGGTATTTTAGGAATAGATTAATTTGATTTGTTATACCACTATTTTAAATCCATGACATATTTGGTCATTGAAAAATATTTCTTCTCTAAATTAAGTAATATTTCATTTAATCTTTTTGTGACTATATTAAATGTGTGTCATATAATTGTGCTTATTTGGTTATTGAATATTAAATATGAGATAGTCTATGCTATGGATAAGACGAGTCGTACTCCGGACGAGTCGTGATATAATCCTCGATAGGGTATGTCATATTTAAGTTCGAGATTTTAATTATTTAACTTGAGATATTTTATGCTACTAACAAGATGGATTATGCTCCGCATAGTCTGTGCCAATGTCTTAGATAGAATATGTCTTGTTTGCATGTGAATCTATTTTTCTTGAATATCCATACTGGTTATGCCACTCTAGGATTGAATCTAATTAAAGGTAGATAAAATTGGAATTAATTGAAACTAGATTTCTAGGTGAAGGTAGATTCTAACTTGTGGTAGAACTTTTCTCTAAAAATAACTCTCTTTCTTAATCAGTAGTTTTGTTCGACTTAGCTAGAAGTATAGTTAATTAATTATTTTTTTATAAATCAAATCCAAGATTTAATTTTTTAATTAAATTGAAAGAATTTTCTAAAGATTAAATAATTGATTAAAAATCTTATTTGTTGCTTATTCATCATGGGAATGATCCTGACTTACCCCTAGCTGTTCAGTTAGTGCTAAATCTTGGTATAAACTTGGTAACAAGATGACGCATTCCAGCGTCACGTAATCAATCACATATATAATCGCGAAGAGTTAATGTATTTTTGGATTTATTGAGTATACAAATCGAAATCCGACCAAGACTTAAATAAATCATCCATAACATGCAAAATCTTAAAGATTAGTATATATCCTACCTCAAAGTTGAAGAATAGAAGCTATATCAGTCCCCTACCGAGCCTACTACCTCAAAAATCACCTAAAGCAAAAATGATTTTGGTGAATATACGAAATACATCGAATATAACTTAAATCTTATGAAATAAGTTATGAAATCTTACTAAACGGAGCTTAAAATCAAGGTAGGAGCTCCCCTTAACAACCATAGCGCTGACCCTCGGCCTCCTCTGAAGTGTATAACGATTTTTAGGGTTAAAACATAACAAAACGCGTGACAAAATGACATCTTATAGAAGTATGCCCGAAGAAGACCGCTCGAGCGACCTGGGGTTTGCTCGAGCGAACTCCAACTGGAACGTCCGTTTCGAAATTTTAAAAATTGAGGCTCGTTTTCAATTTGAATGACTTGAAACTTAACCCAACACCTCGGAATAATATTCTCGAGGTTCTAGAACCATTGGTTCGAATAAATAACCCCAAATCAGGATCGAGTTTTAATTCATTTCAAAAAACTTAACCGGTTTACAAAAATTTTTAAAGAATTAATTTAAAATCCCGATTTAATTTAAAATCCCGATTTAATTTAAAATTCAAAATTGATATGATTAGTACCATTACAAAATCGATTTCAGACCATCACTTCTATAGACCACCTTATGATTAAGTTTCTGTGTGAGGAAGGGATAGGATATGCTAAAGATGATCAGGTATCTATCCGGGAATGTTACGTCACCTCTCTAAAAGGGGCAAGTAGTGCTGCGCAGAACTAGTATATACCCTGTATCAACTAGAGGTCATTCAAGGCTGGAGACACAGTATTACACAAAACCACACTAGTTGCCAAGAGTCCTGCCGACGGAAAGCTAGGGCTCACTTGAGAAGATTTATATCCGATTAAGGCTCAAACGAGTATAGTCCCACGTTGTTGATTGAATTGCAAATGCATGTACTAGTCCAACTACCACACGGGATTAATACAGTAAATATTATGCCTTCTATTTGGAACCTACTCCATTTGTCTGTTACCTACAATATATCATGCTTTTTTGATCGACTAACTATACAACAAGCTAAAAAAGAAGACCCTTAAGCCCAAGGGCAGGGCCGAAAACAAGATCTCTCAGCCTAAACTGACCAGTCCTATGAGGAAAAAGAAGACCCTTGCGCCCACTGAAGCAGGGCTGAGAACAAGATCTCTCGGCTTGGACTGATCAGTTCAAGGAGGTGTGCTGATTGAAGACCCATATGCACACTGAAGTAGGGCTGACAACAAGATCTCTCCGCCTGGACTGATCAGTCCCAAGATGTGTGATGATTGAAGATCCATATGCCCACTAAAGCATGGCTGAGAACAAGATCTCTTAGCCAGGACTGATCAGTCCCAGGAGGTGCGCTAATTGAAGACCACTATGCCCACTGAAGCAGGGCTGAGAATAAGATATCTCAGTCTGGACTGATCAGTCCCAGGAGGTGTGCTTATTGATGACCCAGTGCCCGTTGAAGCAGAGTTGAGAATAAGATATCTCGACCTGGACTAATTAGTCCCGGGATGTGTGCTGATTGAAGACCCTAGTGCTCACTGAAGTAGGGATGAGAACAAGATCTCTCGGCCTGGACTGATCAGTCCCAGGAGGTGTGCTGATTAAAAACCCACGTGGCCACTGAATCAGGGCTAAAAATAAGATCTCTCGGCCTAGACCGATCAGTCTCAAAAGGTGTGCTGATTGAAGACCCATGTGCCAACTGAAGCAGGACTGAGAACAAGATCTCTCGGCCTAGACTGATCAGTCCCAGACGATGTGCTGATTGAAGACCCATGTGCCCAAGGGTAGGGTTAAGAACAATGTTATCCTAAAGGTTTTTCAATCAAGCCTTATTTTGGTTTTGACATATAACAACCAATTAATTTGATCATTTGGATGTTAGTAGTTTTAACTTGATATATCATTATGATGTAGTTTGGTTTTGATAGATATAACAATCACTGATTCATCATGATTAATTAAGGTCCTAACATTAACAATCATTTGATTTGGCAATTGAGAAAATTGTATACCTTCTTATTGTGATCCTCAATATGTATACTTATCTTGCTTTTAATATATAAGCATATTGTTTTGAAGATGATTACTCTAATGACTTGTTTGCATTTAAGAAAGTATTTTTCAGGTTCAATTTATTGAAAATCAGCAAAAGTCAAGAGAAGACAAGGATCGGCTTCTTGTATTGAAGCATGTGAGGCATGAAGAATGCCTGAAGAGGAAATTAAGTTTCAAGCCCAAGCATCTTTTGAGGACGAAGTCCTTTTTAGCCTCTTAGCTTAAAGGGCTCATGCATCAAGGAAATGTTCTTTTGAGATGGAGCTATTCAAGTGAAGACATTAAAGCATAAAGCCTAAGTATCTATCGAAGCATGAACACTATGGAAGATTGACTGCTCCCTTCAATGCATCAGTTGATCGATGTATCATGAAGCCAAAGAGAGATCATTGTTTAAGGTGAAAGAAGAAGCTTGAAGCTCTTCTATAGATTTAAGAAGAACTGCAGCACAAAGGGTGAAGTGAAGTAACGAGGATGAGTCGACTCCTCAAGACAATGAGTCGACCCCCTTGAAGATTGCTCCTGATAGAAGCTCACATGAGCCGACCCACTAAAGACGTGAGTCGTCCCCTTGCTGAAGAAGAGAAGGATTTGCTAAGGGATGAGCCGACCCTTTTAGTCAAGAACGGAAGCTTCAAAGGGAAAATTCTTGTTAAGTAAAGATGAAGAAGATCCGCCTAGCCTAAGGACATTCACTTCCTCATGGAGCCTATACTGGATATAAAAGATATGTGAGAGAAGTCGAAGATCATTAATGGCCGACTTAAAGAGGTACAAGTTTTCCATAGGCGAGAATGCATATATCTCATGAAGTAAAGCTCAGCCATCAAGTCGGAGATCGTCGAGCCCAAGGGTAAATCTAAATCAAAGTTAAGATTTAGATTTAGATTTAGATCAAGAAAAAGATCAAGATCTTGAAACCTTTCATGTTGAAGTCTACTAAGAAGAATAATGGGAGCCCAAGTATCAATGAAGGTTGAAGATAAAATTTTTTGGGTTTTGTTAACCAAAGGAGAAATCAAAGCTCAAGATCTTCAAAAATTCAATAGAAGATTTTGAAGATCAAGGGAAATTGAATTTGAAGTCATTTGGAGTTGAGTGGCTAAGGAGAGATCAAAGTACAAGTTCAAGAACATCAAAAGATCAAAAAAAGTTTCAGAAATCGAAATGGAAGTTGATTGAGTCGACCGCTTACACAAGTGAGTCGACCCCAATAAGCAAAAACTTCCTTTCCTCTGTTTCAGATGCAGGTGAGTCGACACCAGATCACTATGAGTCGACACATTGAGCATAAGTTCAAAAATCAAGTTATATGAGTGAAGGAAAATGACATATGGACTGTGTTTTAGTAATAACTTTATCTACAAAATGAATTTTGATATGAGACCAGAACCCTTTGAAAGAAGACTTCCAGGGCTTCAATTGGGATATAAAATTGACCCCATTTGAACTTTAGACAAAGGAGATATGATCGTTTGAAGATCAACCAAAAGTGTAGCAGAAACATCGAGTCGACCCCTTGAAGCAATGAGTCGACCCAAACTTAGAATCTGCAACTTCAACTTTCTGGAAGTCATTTGTGTCGACCCATCAGCACAATGAGTTGACCCCTTGCTCCAATGAGTCGACACCTCAGAAGATTGAGTCGACTCATTTAGTCAAGAGTCTCAGATCCAAACGCGATGAGTCGACCCCCAGAAGTAGTGAGTCGACCCCTACGCATACAGACTCAAATCCTGAAGTTTCCAACGGATATATTTCAAACTCCAACGACTAGATCTCACTTTTAATGGCCAAAAATCATGGAGAGGCTATTTAAGGATCATTTATTCTTCATTAAGAAGGTTGGTGAACAAGAGAAACATTCCTCAATTTCATTTACTGCTCCTACAGCTCCGAACTTAATCTTTCTACTGTGAACTTTATTTTTCTGGTTTTCATTCCAAATTTGATTGTACTCCTCTCCATTAATTATCATTATTGTACATCATTTGTAAAAGAGAGAGAGTGAGTGAATTTTAGTGATTACTCTTCAATCACAAATCATTTGTATACAAGGGTGAGTCACCCTTTGTTCATTTGAGTAAGTAAATCTCAAAGAAGGAGTTCAAGAGTGATAAGGTGAGAAACATGGGATAGTTTTTCTAAGTTTCTTCTTGAAGCTTGGCTCGGCTTTAAAGAGTGTGCCCGTAAACATCTTTAGCTAGGCTTTAAAGAGTGAGCCCATAATCATCTTTGTAAAGGCTTAAGATGTGCCCGCAAACATCTTGGATAGTGAAAATCTCAAGGGAAACTTGAGGAGTGGACGTAGGCCAGGATTTGGCCGAACCACTATAAATCTCGTGTGTATGGTTGAAGTATCTCTATCCCTAAACTCTTTATTTTCTGTTGTGTTTTATATTCTTGTTTATTTATCTAAAAATAGAAAAGAGTTTAATTAAAAGAAGAGCTTTAAAAAAGAGTTTTTTTTTATTTCCGCATAAGTTTTAGAAAACCCAATCCACCTCCCCCCTCTTGGGTTGCCATAGAACCATATCCTGTATTTTGGTCGAAGGCCAATCCGTCTCTAGATTTCCATCTTTCGATAGTCCAAACTATTCTTATTGGAAAATAAGAATGATATTTTTTATTCAATCTCAAGATATGGAAGCATGAAAAATTATTTCAAATGGTCCTAATATTCCTAACATTGTTAGAAATGGTAGAACCATTCCAAAATCTGAAAATGAATTTAATGATAATGATTAGAGAAGTTTGCAGATTAATGCCAAAGCTATGAACTTCTTACTTTGTGCTCTTAGACCCGATGATCTCAACTTGATTCAAGGATGTAATAGCATCAAAAATATTTGGGATAAACTCCAAGAATCTATCGAGAAAGGAGAAGATTCAAGCGACAGTGACACTTCCAATCAATGTCTTATGGGCTTCGGTAATGAAGTAACTTATCATTCTAATAGTGAATCTGAAAATGATAATGTTTCCATCTATGATAGTAATGATGATAATGATGAGCTTCAAGAAGATTTTGAGGATTGTTTCAAAGTAATCAAAGAATTAAAATCTAAAAACAAATCCTTCAACAATGATATCACTTCTTCGAAATTAAAAATAGAATTTTTAGAAAACGAAAAAGAAAACATTGTTCCTAAAGTCTCAACCGAGCTTGAAAATAAAAATGTTATATTAAAATCAAAGGTTGATGATTTAACAAAAATCATAACTAAATTCTCTCAAGGAGAAAAGAATTTAGATATGATTCTTGGAACAAAATGTACTTTTAAAGCTAATCTTAAAGCTAATCTGCCAAAGCCTATTTTCTGCAACTTTTGTGGTAAAAATGGGCATAAAACTGAATTTTGTTATTCTAGATCAAAGATCAACAAACCTACTAAGAAGATTTGGATTAAGAAAGGTGATCTTCCACCCAAAATTGTCAAAGCACCTAGACCTACGTACGCAAGGCAATTCAAAAGAATGGCCTTTCAAAGACCATTACCAAACTTGTATAGATATGATGGTACTTTCATACTACATAGGAGACCTAGACATTTGAGGCAATCCAAATGAAAAGCCTATTATAAACCAGCTCCTTATGTACGTAGGCACAATGCACATTTTATGCAAAATATGTTTTATTGTGCTAATCTCCAAGTACCCAATGTGAAATGGGTACCAAGAAACTATGCATATGATTACTTTACAACAAACCAAGAACATAGATAGCTGAGGGACATGAAAGGCAAGAAAAAGCTCCTTTCATACTAAAGAATAAAAATGATCAAGAAGGTTGATGGACATCATCAAGCCTTTCAAATAGTTAAAGACCAAACATGATAATTTGTCACTGATAGGTGACAAAGATACAAAATAAAATGCTTGGTATTGGGATGTAAAATGGGTAACATCTAATCATGTTAGAATGAGGATTTTTTGCTAATAATGTGCTTAATTTTGATAATTAATTGCCATAAATATCATGCCATTATATTATATTTTAAAGTGCCTGTAGAATGTGTCAGTGAAAGTGTGCTCCCAAGAGGGGGGGTGAATTGGACTTTAAAATAATTTATTTGAATAAAAATGTTTAAGTCCAAGTTGTGCAAAAATAAACAAATAAA
>JAULLE010211114.1:0-12099 GCA_035668155.1 Sarracenia purpurea
CTATATACGGACAAATGCATACTTACATCATATTAATAAATACGAATCCTAGTATACATATCCTCTCAATATTTATTGTCAATTAATATATCCGGGATCTCGGGCTGTAAAATACTCAAAAGCATGGCTTTTAAGTATACAACCCTAACAATGTTGAGGGCGTGTGTGTTGGATTTTCGCGGGTTGTGGGAGGATCATCTGCCACTAGTTGAATTCACCTACAATTACAGTTGTCAATCTAGTATACAGATGGCTTCGTTTGAGGTGCTATATGGTAGGTTGTGCAGATCACCAGTTTGTTGGGCAAACGTAAGTGAGTCTGCCTTATTAGGGCCAGAGTTAGTTAAAGAAATGATTGAGAAGATTGTGGCTATCAGGCAGCGATTGGTTGTAACACAGAATCACCAAAAGAGTTATGCTGACGGGAGACGGAGACCGTTGAAATTTAGAGTGGGAGATCATGTCTTCCTTCGAGTCTCCCCGCGAAATGGGGTGATGAGATTCGGAACGAGTGGCAAGTTAGTGCCACGTTTCATTGGGCCATTTCCTATTGAGGAAAGGAACGAGACAGCAACATACCGTTTAGTTTTACCACCCTAGTTATCATCAGTGCACGATGTTTCTCATGTTTCCATGCTTCGAAAATATGAACCTAACCCGTCGCATATCCTCGATTGGTAGAATCTTAGAGTGGATGATGATGTCACATATGAGGAGCGACCAGTATGAATTCTTGATACTAGGGAGTAGGTTTTGCGGGGCAAGACCTTGTCATTTGTTAAGGTTCTATGGCAGCACCACAATAAGGATGAGGCAACATGGGAGAGGGAGTCTTTCGTTTGGGAGATATATGTGAACCTTCATCTTGAGGTACATTGATTTTGGTGAAGAAATCCCCTAATTGGGAGAGGTTGTAATGGCATGAACTGTTTCGATTTCGAAATTTAATCGAACCGGGTCATAAAACCTTCTCTTTATAAAATTTCCTAAAAATCGGTTAAAGGTTTAGGAGAATTTAAAATTCAATCTTGATTCAGAGTCGCATGATGTTATTGAATTATTTTTTGTGTGTGTCGGCGGATACATGAGTATGGTTATTTCGGATAATTTCGGTGAGTTTGGAGGTGTTTTGACCTCTTTTGTCGCTAATTTACTAAAGCATCGCAGAAAATGTAAAACTGTCGCTAATACTTTAGGTGACACTTGGGTTCCGAAAAGAGAAACAAAGTCCCAAGGTTAGCATTTAACGAGCGTTCGCTAGCGTTTGACGGGCATTTTCTAGGCGTTTACTGGGTATTTGCAAGCGTTTCATAGGCATTTGAGCGCCTATGAGCTAGCAGTGTTTTTAAGTCATGTTTAGAGCTATTTTTGGGACATTTTTCTTATCTCTCTCCCTCTCTCTCTCTCTCTAACTTCAAAACTTGTGCAACAGCTAGGGTTCTTGGAGGTTTCTTGTGGCTTGATTTTAGACTCTGTTTGGTAAGTTTCCATGATTTTCTTCTTGAGATTCTTGATGTACATCTCCTATTGCATGATTTCACCGAAATAAACTTCGTTTTAGGTGATTTGCTGAGGTATAGTGTCACGTCTTGACCTTTTTTCAATATCTGCCTCATATAATCCATCACAAGCATAATTTATCTATTATACAAATCTAATTCGAAAATATTATAACTCCGGATCACTAGATAATCTAGGAAAGTTTCCTTTGTTTTCAGGACTTTTTCCAACAACAACAATCTGTGAAAACAATATGCAATCACATCTATAATAAAGGCCACTCAATGACACTAACCAACTACTCAACAACATACAATCGAATCTAAAACATTACATAAAAGTGGCCATATGGCCTTACAACCCAATACAAAAATCTAAGAGATAAAGTTACAAACAATACACGTAATGTTATTACAAACATTAATACACCAACTGGAGATATATGTATATGGAAAGTAACTATGATATATCCTCCAGCTAAGCCAATCCATCTGTGCCAAGACTTGAAAATGTGGGTTACAACAACATGAGCGAAATCTCGTATAGGAAATATACTAACCAGAGAATAATAATTAATAACGTGCAAGTCAAGCATGTGAATACCACAACAACAGTCAAAAGAGGAACCTCGTCCCACATTTAATATAAAATTGTATTCACATGACTCTAGTTTTAAGAAAAAGGGTTTCTTAAAATATCTTTATTTCCTTCCGCATAAAAATCTTTCCCACTTTTTCAAATTCTTTTAAAATGTTTTTGAGTTGTTTTGAAATCAGTCTCACAAGGCTTTACTCATCCACGCACACACGTGTGAATATAACCTTAGTTATATCCACACACAAACCCATTTGCCCAAACTTATGAATTAGGACTGAGCGGATGGACTCCCTGTAAAATCACAATCGCTATGCCCCAACTTACGGATCAAGACCGAAGGGATGAGCTCCCAGTAAAACCACAATTACTATGCCCCAACTTATGATTTAAGACTGAAGGGATGGGATCCCCGTAAAACCACACCATGCCCTAACTTACTGCTCAAGACCGAAGGGATAGGCTCCTTGTAAAACCACATCATTCCCTAACTTTCGGCCCAAGAACGAAGGGATGGGCTCCCCGTGAAACCACACCATGCCCAAACTTACAGCTCAAGACTAAAGGCATGGGCTCCTCGTGAACATCAAGGATACGCCTAGGCCTATCCACATAACGTGCAATCATGTCCATTAATGGCTTACTCGTAAAAAAAAGTAATATGACATGAAAGCGTAACATAAATCACAAGCAAGGGTAAAGCCTAGGCTAGACCATAGCACATCATAACGGTAATCATGTTATACTGCATACATTAAAACAATAGATATGTGTCACCCCACACAATATTATGATAGCTTTATATATATCATCTCATAAGTCATTATTATCATTATGCCTTACCTCACATATCACTAGAGTAACTAGCGTCACTCCACATATCATAATGACCACCACACGTCACAACATACACCACTACGGTAACTAGCCTTCCTGCCATATAAGCCATTACGGCCACTAGGCGTCACTACGCACATCCTAACAGGGACTACACGTCACCACATAAGCCACTATGGCTATTAGGTGTCATTACATAGGCAGCCACGACAACTAGGTGTCACCACATAAGCCACTATAACTACTGGGCATCATCACACACGTCATAGCAGAGATCATGCGTTGCCACGTATGCCACCATAGTAACTAAGCGTCACCATAAACATCAGAATGAGAATGACATGTCATCACAAAGGTCACTCGGATAATTAAGCGTCACCTCACGAACCACTAAGGTAACCACACATCGCCACACGCGTTAATAGGTAACTACACGTCACCTCATCAAGGGTCTTCCACATGCGATCAATCATGTGCAGAAGTTCAAGAACTAGAGAGTTCTAACTACCGTCTAACAGTATACTAAGATTGTGTCCAAGGATTCTGTCTTCACCTCATTCACCTAAACAAGCTTATACGCACAAACATCCACCACTTGAGGGGTACTACTAACTCCTCACCAAGGGTTACACAAGCCAATGCTGCACATCCATCACGAGTATTTGTAAGTGTACAACACACTCCACAATTACTAACACTCATGAGGCACATAACAATATGGACTCAATTAACTACTATGATATCACACTCCACGCCACAAGTTTCAAAGCATAAGCCTTGAACCTCAAATCATAACCCATGAGCTACAAGCCACAGGCTATGAGCTATTAGCCACAAGCTCCGAGTCTTAGACTTCGAATTACTAACTGCAAGCTACGAGCTATAAGATGCAATCCACAAACTATCAATCATAGGCCATAAGCTACAAGCTAGAAACTACAAGTCTTAAACCACATGCTCCTAGCCTCAAGCTACAAGCCGTAGACTATAAATTACGGGCTACGAGTCTAAAACATCCTCAAACTACAAGCCATACATCACAAACTTAAAGCCATAAATCATGAACCTTAAGTCCTACGAATCACAAACTACATCTCAATCCATACACTACACGCTACAAGCCTCAAGCCTCTCAAACTACATACCATAAACTATATGTTGTGAACCTTACACTTTAGGTTATACCAACCCATCAAGTCCTTAGACCAAGGCCTCAAAACCCACCTAAGCATTGGGGCTTCATGCCTCTATACACATGTTCGTGTCAAGAAGGTGGCCTTGACCGCCATCTGACCCGTTCACCCATACTTAGCTATCAAAGCACTAATGGGTAACTATACACAGCCAAAATCTCAACGTCATCAACACCTACGGTTATCAACTCCAAAGAGGTGAATCACACACAATTAAGATTTTAACCATCCGTAAAACACAAACCTACCAATTGGATGGCCTAAGCGACTAATTGATCTCCCACTACACTTACGTGTACAAGCACGCCAACACTTAGTCAAGATCTCATATCACTTAAAAATGTGGATGTCAACCAAATTAAGTGAATGGCACTCAATTATAGGTCTATCTCCCCCACAAGCATCAATATGCTAAACAAACGACCTAAATCACCAAAGGTCCTCTCACATACCTTAACTTGCATAAGTACTACGACTTAGCCAAAATCACGCAAGCTCAACCTCTTGGGAATTTATCAAAAACCTCAAGCAATAAGCTCACTAGGGATACCAATTGTCTGTTACAATAATCAATTTAACATTCTAGGGTTTAAAACCCAAACCCCCAAATTCTAGGTTTTACCCTAAAATCCACCGAAAACCTTAATACGTAATTTTCACCAATCCATAGTTTTTATCAAATTAATAAGACATGAAGGCTCTAATCATCATCTACATGGATAAAAACTAATCAAACCTCAAGTTCCATACACCTAGGGTTCTGCATTTTCGGATTTCAACTCTAGGTTTCTTGGGTTCTACCCAAAACTCACACAAACCCATAAATAATCACATATCAAGCACTTTATTCAAGGGTTAGGGAAAATCCTACCTCAATGATGAAGGAAGAACATCATATCAGTCCAAACTCGAGCTCCAAATCTCAGCAAATACCTAGCATAATGTTTGGTTTGGTGAAAACATGAAAAGGAGGATAAAAGCTATAAATCTCATGAAGTAATCAAGAGAACTTACCCAAACAAGGCATTATAATCACTCCAAATGCATTCTCAATGTAAGGGCCAGAACCTAGACTTCACATGTGATGTTTTTCGACACACTTTGGGAAGCCTTAGACCGGGGGATCATAGATCGTCTCGGGTTTTAAGCTTTTATTCCAAACCGGCGTTCGTTTGGTTTTCTGAGAAGCCGATTAAAAGTTTTGAAATAATTAGTGTTTATTGACGATTCGAGGTCTGGTGATCGTGCCGCTTGTTTTGAAAGCTTTGGTATATTATTTGTAAGCGTTGAGCCAAGTTTGAGGACGTTTAGTTAGGAAACGGGTCTCGGTTTTTTTAGTTTCAGATCGGTACGGAGCAATAGAGGGCGCTCGAGTGCGGTGGAGCCTGCTCGAGCGGGCTTATGTCGGTAGAGACCTTTAAAGGCTACGGGTTGTTTGGATTTTTTGATATTTCTCTTGACATTTTCTCTCCTCCTTCTCTCTAGAACCAGATATGAGACCTGAGGCTTGGTTTTTCTTGATTTTGGGAGTTCGTGCTTGGATTCTAAAGTTGTACGATTGATGGAGGCGTCGAGGGCTATGCGTTCACCGAGCTGGAATTTGATTCTAACATTTTTGGCTAGCCACTTTTTGGTATTTTCTGGTTTGGGTCATCTTGGAAGGTAGGAATCAACCTACTCTTGAACTGTACTTACCATATGTAAGGGTATTTTCACACTTTTGTGCTTAAAGTGGGATTTATATGCTAGTTTTACATTTTTCGGGCTTCGGACCCCTATTTTTTTGGAAAATTTTTAGATTTTCTTAGTTGTGAGCATGTTCATGAGATATCTGTCTTTTTAGATTTGAGTTTGCATATTTTATGCTTAAAATGTGTTATTTACAAGATTTAGCAGTTTTGTGCTTTATCGGGCTTAGAATTGATGGAATGCAAAACAAGTTAGTTTTTCTCTACCAATGTTTAGATTATGACTTATCTATGTTTTCAGATTTTTGATTTGATAGCCGTAGCTAAAATCATGTACGGACGGGGTGGTTTCCTAGTTTTTGGGCAAAAACGGGTTTTGGAGTGGCTTTTTCCAAAATGATTTCACTTTTTGTAAAAGTGGTGAGGTTTGAACCTTGTAGTTCAAATATGGTAATTTTTGGGCAAGTCCCGATTATCGGATGGGTGCCAAATCGTAACTTTTGTTTTTAAAATCCAACCTTTTTAAACAAAATTAAACTTATGATTCAGATGTTTTCTTAGCTTGTGTCTACTTGTATAGTTGGCGGTGATTATCGATGTGCATGTTTGCTGGGTGATAATCGTTGTCGTTATGCTTGTAGGCACTTGTCATTTGAGGGGTTGATAAGCCATTGCCTCTGGGTAGTTGGTAGGGTTACTCGACTACATATGATATATTCCTAGGTTGAGTTGTTCAACATATTTCGTTGGTTATACCTATTGGATAGTAGATCCTTGTTTGTTTGCTTGTGCAATAGCATGCATTTGGTTGATACTTATTATCCCAGGGTTGTATAGATTCCTTTATGGTTTCTTGGTTGATGTTTCTATGATATAGTTCTGATATCATTGGTTGTGCTAGGGTTAGCGGGTTGAGTTATAGGCCCACTTCAGGTTCCTTAACTATGTAGAAGAGGATATCTATGTTTATCATGCTTGAACGCTTAACACTTGTGTAGAACATTCATGTTAAGGTAAGGTTAGGATCCCGGTTGTTTTTTTTTTGTAGCTCAGTCTAGCAGGTTAGGATTTCGGTTGCTACATTATCTGTTAAGTAGGGATTTGATATATTAACTGTTGTATATATCATGGCATGTCTTGGTGACTTGGGTGGCTTTCATGCTTTTTTTTGGATTTGATGGCTTATGCTTCATGGTAGTATGTGCTCGACACCGTTATACATCTTCACGGGGCTATAGCAAGTATGGTTACCCTCCATTCTCTTGAAAGATTGCTGGCTAGGTAATCATTGGACTTGTTATAGGTGTGATTAATGTCTATCTCCGGTTCGAGTCCATGAGATCGTTTACGAAGATCCTGGCTTAAACGGTTCGAGCCCGTAAGGCTGAGGAGGGGAGTTCTTTTGAGAATCCTCATCTCTGGTTCGAGTCTGAGAGATTCTTCGTGGTGGCTTTCATGCCGGTTCCAGGAGACATCCTGATGCCAAGAGATGCTCTGATGTTTAAGGTGGATCCCGTTTTGGTGAGCCCAGTGCTTTATTATTTTATAGTTGTTGTTCAAGTTGGTTATACTGTGAAACTTACGTATTTTCGAGTGAGTTATAATATTTATAAGATATGGTATGGGACATAGCCTATGTTCATTATGAGGGAAAACTGTACTTTCTGATTGGTATTCCGTTTCTACTGGTTAATTGATTGTAGTGTCCACGTTACGCTCATCACATCAGTATAGTGGTTTAGATACCCTGATTATGGATATCTTGTTAGTAGAGAGACACCTTTGCCTCTAAGTATCAAGTCGTTATCGAGATAACGGTCTATAGGTTGAAGACTGCAGGTCTGGGATGGTTCCTGAAGTTGGGTTTGAGGGTTCCTCACCCTTGTCTAGTTGTTACTGGTTACATGTATGCGGTTGACATCTTTCGGTTAGATATGGTTATGCAGGGTTTGTGCTAAGTGTATCGATATCAGGGTAGGGTATCGGGTTGGTTGGGTAGAACATATCACTATTATGTTGTTCTGTCATAATAGTTGTTATGATATTCTATCATTTATCATATTACTGGTTTTGGTATTCGGTGGGTGAGTATTGTGGTCGTAGAATAATACTATCATGTATATTCTGTGTTTGTTTGATATTCTATTTTTCTAAACTGTTTAGGTTTGGACTAGTCACTTAGACTTGGGTTAGTTGCTTATACTTACTGTATAAATATTTGGTTTGTGATATATATTGCTTTTCCACAATTATGATAACACGATAGCTGTATCTTTGCCGGTTTCAGTTAAACTATATGTTCTTATCGCATGTCATCCTCATAAAGTATGTTTAGTTCACTGGTAGTTTGTTTCCTACGAGCCTGTGGCTCACGTTGTCTCTGACAACGCAGGTGATCGTGGCAAGGACGTAGCTGGCTAAGTAGGATTCCCTTGGAATTTTTTGCTTCTTTATAGCTTATGTTTCTGTATTATGTTTTGTTGGAAACTCTGTTTATTGCATTGCTTTAGAGATTGTATATATAGACTCCTAGATTTGTAGGTAGCTCGATTTGGGTTTCTGTAGTTTGTGCCTTTTCTTTTGAGCAGGTTGTTTCCAGGCGCTGGGGCCTTGGTTTATTTATTTTTCTGTTTTATCATGTTCATCTACTACTTGTGGTGAGGCCGATGTGCCGGGTGGGTGTTTTGTGTTTCATTTGGTTGGGTTTACTGCTCGGTAGAGATCCATACTTACTAGGTTTTTAGTGGTTCAAGAAAACAAGTTATATAAAATTTTCGGTTTTGACACCTAACCTTTAGCAAGAAATTCTCTGCCATATTCGTGCTCGAGCGGGCTCTTGACACGCTCAAGCGGGGTCCTATTTTGTGGGCAGTCCAAAAATTGTGCCTATTTCTATAAACTTTGGGGAGTTTGTTACGAGTCTTCGGGAAAATTTTCAAGCGTAGTATTTATATTATTTTCAATATAAAAATGGTTCCACTAGCTAAGGTTTTGTTTGGATTTAAAACGGTTTAAAACTTGAAGGATTTTCTTATGTTTTAATTGGCTAGTTTCAGTTTCGACTTTGTTTAGGCTTTCAGCTTGGGTTCTTTAGTTAGTTTCTAGTACGCCGGGTTTGGGGCATTATACTCAAAACTCTAGTTGCCGCCATGTCTCCATATCAGATGTTAGAGAGAGAGAGAGAGAGAGAGAGAGAGAGAGAGAGAGAGAGAGAGAGAGAGAGAGGATGCAAGAAATACCCCAAAACGTAACTTAAAATGCATTTTAAACCAGTCTGTCCCGATGGGGATAACTCGAGTGACCTAGGGTTCACTCGAACGAACCCTCTTGTGTGGCCTGGTTCAAAATTTTAAAAACAAAGCCCCATTTCCAATCCGAACGACACCAAACTTCACCCGACCCTCCAAAATAATTAACCGAAAGTTCCAAATCAAATGACATGATCATTGGATCCCAAATTGATATTAAATTTTAATTCAATTGAAACTTTTAACGGGTTTTATGAAAACTCATTTATACACCGATTTCAAATTAAAGATTAAAATCGAAACCGTCAATGATTCCGCCGCTCCCGGCTCAGCAAACCCGTTAAACGATGTCATCTTGAGATCATAATAAATGAAATAAGGTCGAGTTATTATATATAGGACCCGGGATAGCTGGTTTGGGACATCATCTACTTGATTAAGGTAGGATTTATTAAAATCTTTGAACCCTATAATGATTATGAGTTGTATATTTTTCATATATGTCGCGAGTGTATGTTTTCGTATGGTAAACCTATTTTGGCCGAACCCTAATGGTTGAGATGCCTAAATTAGTTGATGTTCTTACTATTCTTACATATTAAGAACAATCTTATCTTATAAATTTGTGAATTAGTTGTGTATTGCAAGATTCTACCTTTAGGGTTAGGGTTTGGAATTGGGGTTTTCTTTCAAATTGGGGAAAATATGAAATTGACTTCACTAATATAAGATTGATGTTGTACGTATGTAATTAACCCCAAATTAAATGGATATTGACAAGAATAAGACTATGTTATAGGTTAGGGGTTTGGCGGGATATGTGACGTGTGATGGGCTCGCCTAGGCTTTGCCCTTGTTTTATGGATGTTTGACCTATTTTATCTCATATTATATGTGTTGTTGAGATTATAGGATTTGTAGCCTCTGTAGGATGTGATTGGACGTTGCGTAGGGGAATCGGAGTTGTGTGGCAGTGACATATGATCACCGTAATAGTGACGTTCTTTATGAACCTATGGGGGGCCCTTCCCCTCGGTTATAGTCCGTAAGCTAGGTGAGGTTCTTTATGAACCTATTGGGGACCCACCCCATCGGTTGTAGTCCATAAGTTGGGTGAGGTTCTTTATGAACCTACGGGGGACCCATCCCCACGGTTGTAGTCCGTAAGTTGGGTGAGGTTCTTTATGAACCTATAGGGGACCCACCCCCTTAGTTGTAGTTCGTAAGTTGGGTGACGTTCTTTATGAACCTACTGGGGACCCATCCCCTCGGTTGTAGTGTGTAAGTTAGGTGAGGTTCTTTATAAACCTACGGGGGACCCATCCTCTCAGTTGTAGTCCGTGAGTTGGGCGTGGTTCATTGTGAACTTTCGGGGGACCCATCCATTCGGTTATAGTTTGTAAGTTGGGCGTGGTATAATGGCTTTTGGTTTCAATCAAGGTGTTGTGGATTTGTATCTATGGGTTCCTTGAGGGAAATCCGAGATGGTCTTAGGAGAGATGACAGGGAATGCAAAAATAAATGCTAAGTGTTTATTTATAAATTGGTTATGCATTAGTGTTTTGTTAGTAAGAAAATAATGTTTTCCTTTAAAGTTATACTTATTAGTAATTGTTGCATAATCATCCTCGCATAACATTCTTGCATTCTTCGAATATCATATATGCTACGAGCTTTGGCTCATGTTTTATAACAACATTTCAGGTAACAGTAGTAAGGAGATAATTGAAGGTTAGACGGTTTGATGATGTATCCCATGTCACTGATGATTTTAGATTGAGAGGACTGGGCATACGTTCCCCATTTTTCGTTGTTTGGTTATTCGTAGTAGTAATTTATCTTGAGACATACTAGATGACTGTACTAGACATTACGTTTGATTATGGTTTAGTTGGATATTTGTACGACCATAAGGCCATTCACATGATTTGCTTGCATTTGGTAAGGATTTGGGTTTAGTTGATCTTATTGGGTTGGTCTCACAAACCTTTTAAGATGTAAGCTTTAATTTCAAAGTTTATGTCTATGAATCCTTGAATGGCTGGTCATGTGATTTCTCCCATATCTTGGCAATGTTGATATAGAAGTTTAGTGATGGTTGGGATGGTTGGATGGATGTATGTGATTGTGGAATTTGAATCCCTATGATATGTTTTCTGAAATGTTTTCAATACTTAGGTGCTTACTCACTGGTTTCTCTCATTTCAATGAAATGTTAGAAATTTCAATTCCCACACCTCTTTTAGGGCCTGAACCATCTTACCCGTACCATACCACAAAGTTAAAGGTATTGAAACAAGATTTTCTGATAAAATGACATTGCACGATTTAGGCTTATATGAGCAGTTTCTGCACCATCCGCTCGAGCGGTCTCAGATTTTTAAAACTTCCCACTATGTGTTTAAAACATGGGCTTAAGACATTGTTTGGGGCTTGGTTTGGTAACATAAGAGAATGGTAGTTACTATAATTAAGCTTGGAAAGGAAACCTTTAATCTTATGATTTTTATTTTTTTTTAAATCAAATATTTCCTTGCTGTGGAAGTTTGAAGTTTTAGTTCTTTTTCTATGTTTAGTTTGATTCTAGTATGTTTTTCGGTTCATGTAATCTCATCAATATGATTAGTATATTGTTCAGGGTTAGGACGTGATAGTCCCCCCCTTGCTAGGGTTTTCCATCCATAGCCTTCTGAGACTTTGTCAAAGTATTCTCCACCTTCACTACTGTCTCCACTAACTCTATGAACACCCGTAATCTCAGAGCTGGCTCATGCTCTCTAATCGAAAGCCTAATCCCCTTCTCAAATCATTTTTCCTTGAGCACGTTTGTTGCTACCATCTTCCAGAAAGATTTTGACAAGCTGGTAAACTTAGCCACATACTGTAGGATAGTCATGGTGTAATATCGTGGACAAATCGAATTAATATGTTTTCTTAAAAATCACGATTTTTTTTCTTTTCTTAAAAAGGTTATTAGTTTTAATTAAATTATATTTTTAAAGTGTAATTCGGGGTCCCACGATATTACCGGTACTTAGA
>JAULLE010212204.1:0-12088 GCA_035668155.1 Sarracenia purpurea
GTGATATGAAAATCTTACAAGAATTAGAAACAAAAATAATTTTCTCTCTCCTATATGGTGGCCGGCCCTAGGTAGGGATGAGGGGTGTATTTTTTATGCTATATTATATGGGAGATATATATAAGTTTCTAAATGATATACATAGGATAAGATATACATCTATTTTAGGAGAATCTTGAGGAGAAAAATTCTCCCATTGTATCTCCTTGGCCGGCCCTAATTGAGGGGTGTTTTTAATATTATATTTTAATGTATATTACAGATATTGAAAGGAGAATATATATATATATATATATTTTCCAAAAATATATGGGTGTGATATATATATGAAAATATAGGGAATTAAAAACATAACAACCCTAGTCTCCACACCAAGGATTGCCACCGCCCCTCTCCTTCCTTCCTCTCTCGTTCTTCGAGTTTCAGTGAGGTTTTGTGTGTTTTGAAGCCAAAGGAATTCATCTCGGATCTGTTCCCACACATCGGAGGTGGATACGTGCGTGGGTCATACGTGAGAAGGTCTCGGGGTGGTCTCAACGCGATGTGGAATTTTTGGTTGTGATTTTCGACAATCACACACATGTATAACTTTTGTCCTGATTGATTAGCATGTTAGATTTCATGAAAAACGGATTGTGACTCGACTTTTTATCTAAAATGCTTCCGTATCGATCTTTCCCCAACAGACCCAACATGAATTGGGGACTAACAAACCTTCCACTTAAATTTTATATAGGTGGTTTCTATCAAGGATAGGTGGTTTCTTGACAGTGGTTGCTCTAGGAACATGACGGGAAATGCCAAATTTTTCTCTTCGTTGAAGTTTAAAGATGGAGGATAAGTGACCTTCGGAGACAACAAGAAAGGCAAGGTCATTGGCATCGGGAATGTAGGTAACCCTTCCTCTTTATATATTAAAAATGTTCTATTAGTTGATGGTTTGATGCACAATCTTTTAAGTGTGAGTCAACTATGTGATAGTGGTTATGACATATCATTTGCTGAAAATAAGTGCACTGCTAAATTGAATGAACACATTGTTTTTGTTGCACATAGAGACCACAATGTTTATACCATTAGTTTAGATGACTTGTCCCAACAAAACGTTAGATGCTTTGTAGCACACGAAGAAGAGAGTTGGCTATGGCATAGGAGATTAGGACATGCTAGCATGGATTTAATATCCAAACTTTCGAAAAAGGATTTGGTAAAAGGACTACCTAAAACGAATTTTACCAAAGACAAGATTTGTGATGCATGTCAAATTGGCAAGCAAACAAAAACTTCTTTTAAAACCAAAAAGCATGTCTCAACTTCTAAACCATTAGAACTCCTTCATATGGACCTTTTTGGACCCACTAGAGTAGCAAGTCTAGGTGGAAAGTCCTATGCATTTGTGATCGTAGATGACTACACTAGGTATACATGGGTATTATTTCTTGCTCACAAAAACAAAGCACATACGCACTTTTCTAAACTTTACCGCAGGCTCTCTAATGAAAAAGGCTATGACATCATTAGCATTAGGAGTGACCACGGTAGGGTGTTTGAAAACGAAGACCTAGAAAAGTTTTGCGATGATCACGGCATTGCACACAACTTTTCTGCACTTAGGACACCTCAACAAAATGGAGTAATTGAACGGAAAAATAGATCCATACAAGAAATGGTTAGGACAATGATAAATGAGCACAATCTACCTAAGTATTTTTGGGCCGAAGCCATTAGTACTACATGCTACGTGATGAATAGAGTTATCATTAGGAAATATTTAAATAAAACGCCTTATGAACTTTGGATGAGGCGAAAGCCTAAAATTGCTTACTTTCGTGTGTTTGGTTGTAAATGTTATGTGTTAAATGATAAAACCAACCTAGGTAAGTTTGACTCCAAAAGTGATGAAGCCGTTTTCCTAGGATATTCATTAACAAGTAAAGCATTTAGGATTTATAATATAAGAACATTAGTTATAGAAGAGTCGATGCATGTAGTGTTTGATGAGTCAAACCCTTTTTCAAAGAAAGATGATCAACGCGATGATCTAGACTTAATTGAAAACGGGGTAGAAAAACTAGACCTCAAAGGAAATGAACCAAAAGATAATCCCAAGAATGAAAACCGAGATGATCCTAAGGAGAGTGAAAATCCAACCAATGGATCCACCTCACTCCCTCATGCTTGGAAATTGGTCCATAATCATCCTAAGGACCAAATCGTAGGCGATCCTTCAAATGGAGTGACTACAAGATCTAAGTTACAAAACGTGCATTCTCATGTTGCATTTGTCTCTCTCATTGAACCTAGGAATATAGAAGAAGCCTTAGGCGATGAAGCTTGGATTCTTGCTATGCAAGAGGAGCTAAGCCAATTTGACAAGAACCAAGTTTGGGATCTTGTGCCTAAACCTAGTGACCATACAATCATTGGCACCAAATGGGTTTTTAGGAACAAGAAAAACGAACAAGGTGAAATCACTAGAAATAAGGCTAGATTAGTAGCCCAAGGATTCAATCAAGAAGAGGGCATAGACTATGATGAGACCTTTGCACCCGTAGCTAGGATGGAAGCCATTCGCATGCTCCTTGCATTTGCATCTCATAAAGGTTTTAAACTTTTCCAAATGGACGTTAAATGTGCTTTTCTAAATGGTTTTATTGAGGAGGAAGTTTATGTTAAACAACCTCCAGGTTTTGAAAATGAGAATTTTCCAAATCATGTTTTTAAACTAACCAACGCATTCTATGGTTTAAAACAGGCTCCTAGAGCTTGGTATGAACGTTTGAGTGGCTTTTTGATCGAAAATGATTTTATTAGAGGTAAAATAGACACAACGCTTTTCATTAAACATTTGCATGATGATATGCTTTTATTAGAGGTAATATTATTTCGGTTCTACAAGCATGTCTATGTGTGAGGACTTTGCCCAATGCATGCATCGAGAGTTTGAAATGAGTCTTATGGGTGAACTAAACTTTTTTCTTGGTTTACAAATAAAACAAACCCCAAAAAGACATTTTTATAAATCAATCAAAATATACCAAGGATCTTCTAAAACGTTTTCATATGGAAGATGCTAAGCATTTTGGTACACCCATGTGCACATCCAAAAAGCTTGACAAAGATGAAAAAGGTAAGGATGTGGACCAAACACTTTATATAGGCATGATAGGTAGTCTTTTATACTTGACCGCAAGTGGACCGGATATAATGTTTAGTGTTTGCATGTGTGCACGCTATCAAGCTCGCCCAAAAGAGTCACACCAATTTGCCGTCAAACGTATTCTCAGATATTTGATAGGCATAATAGATCTAGGATTGTGGTATCCAAGTCAAAGTTCATTTGACTTGTTGAGTTACTCAAATGCGGATTTTGCCGGGTGCAGAGTAGACCGCAAGAGTACCTCGGGAACATGCCACTTTCTTAGAAAGTGTATAGTCTCTTGGTCAAGTAATAAGCAAAATTCAGTTGCGTTATTAACGGTCGAAGCTGAATATCTAGCTGTCGGTACTTGTTGTGCGCAAACATTATATATTAAACAACAACTTGATGATTTTAAATTATGTTTTGATTGCATCCCCTTTATGTGTGATAACACTAGTGCAATTTGTCTAACTAAAAATCCCGTTCAGCATTCTAGAACTAAGCATATAGAAATTAAGTATCATTTCATTAGGGATCATGTAGAAAAAGGTGATGTAGAATTAAAATTCATTAGCACCGACAAGCAACTAGCTGATATTTTCACAAAACCCCTTCAAGAAGATAGGTTTAATACTCTATGTAAGGGTCTTGGCACGATGTATTTATGTGATGTTTGATTTCTTGTGACTTTACATACTTATTTGATCGAATTACCTTCTTCTCCTGTTTCTACATCTTTCGAAGCGTAATTTGTTTTCTTGAAAATTTCATCAGTTTTGTAAAAACTGATGTCTGTTTTGGTGATGAGTTCACATTGTTTCAGCACTGGAAATATCTGACGAAAATTTTTCTTGCAAATTTCGTCAGTTTTTGGAAAAACTGACGTTAATTTCTATGAAAATTTCTTCAGTTATTTGACAAGAGAGGAGAGAGAATCAGCACTAGAAAGAACTGATGAACTTTCTAGCAAAAAAAATTTCGTCAGTTTGGTGAGTTTTCTTTCGTCAAATTTTCTGAAAAATTCATCACTTTGCTTAAAACTGACATCAGTTTCATTAAATTTTTCGTCATATCGGACTTTTTATGTGCAAACCTTATCAAATCCCTAAATCTATTCCTCGCGCCTCTTCTCTCTACGTTTACGAAACCCCACTTTCTCCTCAAATTGATCTCAAATCCTCCAAATTCTTTAAATCCTAGTTCGGAATCATCCCTCTCTTCCCACAATTCGACTATGGTGAAAAGGATGATCGTGGACAAGGAAGCAAAAGGGAAAGAGATCGCAGGAACTTCTATCCCTAAAGTAACGAAGAAGCCAAGGACTGGAGGAACACGAAGGGTATCAACCGAAGTTTCAACCGAGATGGATCCTTCTCAACCCCATGTGGAATCAACACAGGTATCCTCTCTTACCAAGAAACAAATCATCACTCGGAGGGCAATAAACCTAGATTTCTTCGAGACTGAAGGTTTCACCTTTCTTTCCTACTTCAAAACCCTAGGATGAGACCAATTCCTTAGATTCAATGGTCCTCACTATCCTGACCTTGTTAGGTCATTTTATGCAAACCGACCTTAGTCTAGGCATCAATCCATCACCTTCCCCACTCGGGTGAAAGGTGTGTATACTGATCTCACACCAAGCCTTTTGAATACAATTCTTGGTCTTCCCAATGGTGATCTACGAGTCCAATACAATTCCATGAATTTAGACTATGAAGGCCTCAACTACCAAAACTTTGTAAAATCCATTTGTGAAACCGAACCCTCTGATTTTTCAAAATCCTTCCTATCTAACATTCTGAAATTGGAAATGAGACTCCTTCATCATTTTGTAAATCACATATTTGCTCCTGGAAAGGGAAATTATGGAGAAGTTACAAAATTTTAAGTTTTTATCATATGGTGCATTGACAGTGCCAAAAATATGAACCTTGGCTATCTTTTTATATCCCATATGAATCATGTCCACGGCCGAGGCAATGCTGCCCTTGTACATGGCATGTTATTGACCAAGGTCTTCCAACACCTTAATATTGATTTGAGTCAAGAAAAACTTGAGGCGTTTCATATTTCTGATGTTTATGGCCTCACAACTTTGCATCGCATGCACTTTGTAAAGAACAGTGATGGGGTTTGTGTAAAATCTCAAACTCATCCCTCATCCAAACCTGTTGAAAATCCCCCTGCTCCATCTCTTCAATTAGAGCATACTCCACCAACACTTCCAAAAGACTTTGACCCTGCTGCTACTCAAAATCTTACACCACAAGATCCCATTCCTCAAGATTCTACTCCTCAAGCTCCATCATCTTCCATCCCTTCTCCTACTCATGGTATTGCACCTCCACATGTGTCTGACATACCTACATCCTCCTCAGCTCCACCTCCTGTTGATCTATCTTTTATTCTCTCCAAACTCGATGCTATGGAAGCCTCACAATCATCTTTCCAAGCCAGTGTATCTTAGGATCTTCATATGCTGAAACAAGCTGAAGCATGGAAAGCGCGAGTACTTAACAATATCCAAATCTTTATGCAAAATAACTTGGGAGCACAATTCAGACCCATTCCAGTGTACCCTGCTCCTAGGCCTCAAGGAGCATCTTCTCAGGCACCACAAACTAATACAACCACCCTCTTGGCCAAGGAATCCAAGCACCAGCTGACCCTGTCTCAGCTGCACCAGCTGACCCTGTCTCAGCTGCACCAGCTGCCCCCGTTCCAGTTGCACCTGCACCTGCAGCCCATGTTCAAGAAGCACCAGCTCAAGCCTCTGCTATACTTGCCTTGAGACCCAAGCCCAAAGCTCCTCTTCCACAGTCAAAAGGAAAGCCTTCTAATCAAATTGAAGGCTCCTCTCAAGTCCATGGGAGTTCCAGCTCAGCTAGAGAAGCTGAATTGAAGAAAGCAGCAGTAGATAATGTGAAAGAGATGATGGTAGCTGCAAATATAAAACCCTTACCTCCTTCACCTCAGCCTGCTTCACCCAAGCCTCAACATCTAGAAAAGCCTCCCTCTCATACTCAAGACTTGGATGTTGAAATCATTAGTCCACCTCCTCTTGTGATCCTCAATCCTGCACCTCTCTAAACCTTACCACCAGCACCTCCAGCTGCTCCTCAAGTATTTATACCTGTTGACTTGCCTCCGGCTGCCTCTAAAGCTTCTCCAAAGCCTTATAAGAGAAAGAAAACATTGCTGAAAAAGCATGGAGAGACTCAAGTGGATCCTGCTCTTGAGACCACCTTTGCACTTCTCAATGAAGAGGAGAAGAAATCTCAGAAATCTGAACGGGCCAAGGAGAGTTATGCTGCAAAGAAGAAAGACAAGCCAACATCAAATCTGGCCATTAACAATGCCTTAGATGATATCTAATTTTTTTTCTTTGTAATTAAACTTTTGTTTTCTTTTTGGTATCTTGAATTCTAACTTTGGTATCCTCCCTTGATCTTTTTTTGCATATGACAAAGGGGGAGAGAAACCTATTGATTTATTGGATATTTCTGGATGAAATTACTGTTGAATGAAAGAATGAAATTACTAGTTTTTTTACTTGGCTTGTTTATAAGTAATTGTTCACTTGGCTTGTTTTTAATTTTTTTAATTAATTGTGTACTGCATATAAAATTGATTAAAAATTGATTGAACTATTATATGCTTGCCTTGATTTTGATGAAAATGTGTTCACATATACATCTATGCATTTTTTTTGTTTGTTCAATGGATATTTGTCTTAGGGGGAGCATTATATTATTAAGTTTTGTTTCCTTTTGCTTATATGCTCTTGTTTCCATCCCTAAACAAAATCTAGAACATATTCCTTGTCTAGTGTAAATATGTTAATTAATTCTAAAGTGCATAACGGCCTATAATTGAGGTTGAATCTTCGTAGACCCGCTTTACTTTAGAATTCTGAAAAACATATGAACATTAAGTCAATGCATATGCTCTATTTTTTTTGCATGTATGCACATGTTTAGGGGGAGCCTTTTAATGCTTTATTTTTATCTCTCTTAAACAAATCAATTGTTGTCATAGTCAAAAAGGGAGAGATTGTTAGCCCAAGGGTTATTCAATCAAGTTACTCTTTGTTTTGACTTATAACAAAATTGCATTTGTTTGGTACTAATGTTGTATTTGTGTTCATATGAGTTTTTTCACGAAATAAGGGTACTAAAATAAATCAAATTTCATATTTTATAGTGTTCAAATTTTAACTAAGAAGATGTTATGTTGAAGTCCCATTTTGAATTTTCCTCCATGTTTGAAGTATTAAAAATCAATTTTTCAAAGAAGGAAATTTCGTCAGTTTCATAAGAGCGGACGTCAGTTATTGGCTGTGCAAAAGGATGAAAATATTTTATCAATTTGGGACACACTTCATCAGTTTTCAGTAAAACAAAATTTTCGTCAGTTCCTCAAGAACTGACGTCAGTTTATTCCAGAGAGTTTTACCTCTCCTCAAGGCCAGAAATATTTCGTCAGTTCCCTAAGATTTTTCGTCAATTTTTGGAAGGAACATTTTTCGTCAGTTTGGACTCAAGAAGAACTCACGTCGGTGAATCATCAAAATTTCGTCAATTTCTTTCAGAGAGTTTGGTCCCTATTTCAGGACAACAAACTGACGTCAGTTATCAAGAAAAGTTTGTCAGTTTTCGTGCCCCCCCCCCTGAAGAAATTTCATCAGTTCCCTCCGAGCATCAAAAGTTCGTAAGTTTCATCAAAACTGACGTTAGTTTCTGTCAAGATTTCAAAATCCCTGAATTGCAACGGTAACTTTTTGGAGCATTAAATGCTAGCAACATTCGAATATACAAGAGGGACTATATAAGCAATGAAGTTTGAAGACTAAACCACTAGAGAACATTCAATTAACTGTTGCATTGATTGTGCCTAACATTCATACGGGCCAAAAGTAAATTTCTGTCATTTATTGAGTTCTCCCTTGGCTGTATTCACCATCTCTGGTTTTCTCACCTACTCTCTCATAGACATTTATTATGTATTCATTTCTTAAGAGTGAGTGACTATAAGTGAGCTTCATTTATTGTATATCTACTCACTAAGGAGTTAAATCTCTACACCAACCAAACTTCTCACTGTAATAGGCTCCGCTTTGCCTTTAAAAAGATTTGGATTACGTTTCACCCATTAAAGGATTCCTTTGTTCGTGGTTTCAATTTTCCCGCTCAAAAATCGATACTAGTGGATTTTGAACTCTCAAGGTGCTTGGGGAGAGGACGTATGTAAAGGAGGACCGAACCTCTATAAATCATTGTGCAGTATTTCTATCCCTTTGCTCCTTTCATTTTCTAATTTTTTTTATATCTCTGGGTTTATTAATTGATTAAAAAGAAAAATTTTAAGTAGCTTAAAATCTGCCAATCAACCTATTCACCCCCATTTGGGTTGATATTTGGACCAATAATTGGTATCAGAGCAAGTGCTACTGATAAGGACTCAACACCCTCGTAGTTAATGATCTATGGTAGACCAGATCAACACCCTTCCTGAGGGCAACTCAGCCCACAGACCCCCTTTGTTTAATAGAACAAATTATGCCTTCTGGAAAACATGCATGTCCTTCTTTATCAAAGGATTTGATACTGCTGCTTGGAGGGTCATAATTAATGGACCCACCATACCATCGACCACCACCACTAGGTAAGATGGCTCTAGGATAGTCACACCTAAGCTTGAGAGAGATTACACTGAGGATGACTGGAGAATCTTTCAAATCGATAATATAGCAATGAATCTCCTCCACTTTGCACTAGGACCAGATGAATTCAATAGAATTCAAGGCTGTGAGGGCGCTAAGGAGATTTGGGATAAACTCCAAGTCACCCATGAGGGAACAAACCAAGTGAAAGACAAAAAGGTTGACATGCACATTAGGGAATATGAACTTTTTACAATGCATAAAAATGAAAAAATCTCTGAAATTTTCACACGTTTTAACTTGATTATTAATAACCTAAAGGCTATTGGTAATGTTTTCCCAAATGTATAAATTGTCAAGAAGGTTCTCAGATCTCTCCCCAAGAAGTGGATGCCTAAAATGACAGCAATTGAAGAGGCAAAAGATCTCACAACCTATTCTCTTGATGATCTTATGGGTTCCCTCATCACCCATGAGTTCAACCTGAGGAAAGGAGAAGAGTTGAAGACAAAGAAGGCTGTAGCATTCAAGTCTACAACCCAAGAATCTGAGGAAGAAGATGTTTCTGAAAGTGAAAATGATGAGGAGCTGGCCTTAGTAACAAGGAAGGTGGCCAGGCTCATGAAGAAGAAGAAACACCTGGAGAGAAGAAAGTTCAACCACAACTTCAAAGGCTAGTCAAGCAGAGACCAACCTCCAAAGGAAAAGAAAACTGAAGTGACATGTTACAACTGCCACAAGCCGGGGTTTATCAAACCCGAATGCCCATTGTTGAAGAAAGACAAGAAGGAAGAAAAGAAGAAAAGGTTCCCTAAGAAAGCAATGAAAGCAACTTGGGATGATACCGATTCAAGCGAATGAGAGGAAGACACAAGTGAAGGGGAGCTGGTTAATCTCTGTCTAATGGCTGATACAAGTGAGGTAACTATTCCTAATTTCTCTGACATAGATAGTGATGATGAGTTAGAAACACCCCCTATTGATGAACTCCAAGAAGCCCTTGCGGATTGCTTGAGAACGTTCAAAGAAGCAAAAAGGAAAAATAAGTCTTTAATCAAAGATATTGCTAGTTTAAATTCTAAACTTGAAGCCTTAGAAAAGGATAATAAATTGCATGCTAATCACGTTGAAAATGATTTTGAAAAGGAAAACATTTTGCTAAAACAAAAAGTGGAAGATTTGAATTTGATCATAACCAAGTTCACTCAAGGTGAGAAATACTTGGATATGATTCTTGGTACGAAGTGTACCTTTAATAAAGAAGGATTAGGTTTTAACCCAAATGAAAAGAAAACTGTTTTGAAACACTCTTTTGTGAAAGACATAACTAAATTTTCTGAAAGCTGTAATTTTTGCAGTAAATCTGGGCATGCGAATTCAACTTGTATTCATAGGCTTAAGGGTAGAAAACCAAAGAAAAGAATATGGGTCAATAAGGGTAAGTCACCACCCAAATTTCCCAAGAGACCATTGCCTAAACCTTCCCCTGCTAAGCCTATAAAGGCTGTTGCTCATCCTCAGCCGAAATATGGCAGAAAAACCTTCAGACCGTATCAAAGGTCCTTCAGGCCTTATGCCCCTGCTCATAGGAATTTTGGACCATACTTTCCTCATATGCATGCATACACACCACACATGCACTATTATCCTAACCCCTATAGACCCAACATGACTTGGGGACCAACACATTTTCCACCTAATTTCCATGTAGGTGGATTCTACCAGGGCTAAGTGGTTTCTAGATAGCGTATGTTCTCAGCACATGATGGGAAATGAAAGTTTCTTCTCTAGCTTGAAGTGCAAGAAAGGAGGACAAGTGACCTTCAGCGACAACAAGAAAGGTAAGGTTATCGGAATTGGCAATATAGGTAACTCGTCCTCTCTTTACATTAAAAATGTGTTGCTTGTTGATGGTTTAATGCATAATTTATTAAGTATAAGTCAGTTATGTGATAATGGTTATAGTGTTTCTTTTGGTGAAAATAAATGTGTAGTTAAGTATGATGATCATATTGCTTTTGTTGCTCATAGGGATCATAATGTTTATACCATTAGTTTAGATGACCTATCCCAACAAAACGTTAGATGTTTTGTAGCTCATGATGAGGAGAGTTGGTTATGGCATAGAAGGTTAGGACATGCTAACATGGATTTGATTTCAAAATTATCTAAAAAGGATTTAGTAAAAGGTTTACCCAAAGCAAATTTTTCAAAAGACAAGATTTGTGATGCATGTCAAATTGGCAAGCAAACAAAATCTTCTTTTAAAACTAAGAAGCATGTCTCTACCTCCAAACCATTAGAACTCCTTCATATGGACCTTTTTGGACCTACTAGAGTGGCTAGTCTAGGTGGAAAGTCCTATGCCTTTGTGATCGTAGATGACTACACTAGGTTTACATGGGTATTATTTCTTGCTCACAAAAACGAAGCACACACGCACTTTGCTAAGCTTTGTCGTAGGCTCTCTAATGAAAAAGGATATGATATCATTAGCATTAGAAGTGACCACGGTAGAGAGTTCGAAAACGAGGACATAGAAAAGTTTTGTAATGATCATGGTATTGCACACAACTTCTCCGTACCTAGAACCCCTCAATAAAATGGTGTAGTTGAACGTAAGAATAAATCCTTACAAGAAATGGCTAGGACCATGATAAACGAGCATAACCTTCCTAAGTATTTTTGGGCCGAAGCCATTAGCACCTCATGTTATGTGATGAATAGAGTGATTATTAGGAAGTATTTGAACAAAACTCCTTATGAACTTTGGATGGGGCAAAAGCCTAATATTGCTTATTTTCGTGTATTTGGTTGTAAATGAAATGTGCTTAACGATAAAACCAATCTAGGAAAGTTCGATGCTAAAAGTGATGAAGCTGTCTTTCTAGGATATTCTTTAACAAGTAAAGCTTATATGGTTTATAATAGAAGAACATTAGTTGTAGAAGAGTCCATGCATGTAATATTTGATGAATCAAATCCTTTTTCAAAGAAGGATGATCAATATGATGATTTAGACTTAATTGAAAATGGGGTACAAAACTAGACCTCCAAGGAAATGAACCAAAAGACAATCCAAAGGATGTAGACCAAGATGATCCTATGGAAAGTGAAAATCTAACAAATGGATCCACCTCACTTCCTCATGCTTAGAGATTGGTCTATAATCATCGTATGGACCAAATTTTAGGGGATCCTTCTAAAGGAGTGACCACACGTTCTAGGTTGCAAAACATGCATTCACATGTTGCATTTGTATCTCTCATTGAACCTAGGAA
>JAULLE010213307.1:0-12085 GCA_035668155.1 Sarracenia purpurea
CCTCTCCTAAGAGTTGCAGCCCCTCTCTCTTCTCTCTATAATTTTCTAGCAACATATTTAATAGAAAATCAAGTGTAGAAGCCAACGGACTTGGTTCGGATCGGTACCCACACACCGGAATCAAGATGTGTGCCGGGTCACACACGAGAAGGTCACCGGGTGGTCTCGCTGATGTGGGATCTAGAAACTCTACGACAAGTTTCAAAAGGTATTTTTCATTCTTGGACCGAAATCGCTTTTTACTTTTCATAAAAAACGAGACGATACATTTTTTACGGTCACGTAATCGTCAATCCAAAATAATTTTTAAAACTTCTGTTGTGCCGACTCTAACAATGATAATATAGGACGCGGATTAATTCATATGGTCTGTATAGAATTGATCATCTTATTGATCCCGCTTAAAAAACTTCATCTGTACTAACATATCGAGCTTGAACATCGAATTCACACACCGAAATCTAAGCGGTTCGACTCAACCAAGACCAGCTAACATAATGGTGTGCTACAATCGTACCAATGGATTGTCCACGTCCATCGCGATTGTGAGCCTACCTATATATTCTGTCAGAACTTATGACTCTATCTTCCCTACTTCATACAACGAGTGAAATACTGGATAGAATATACGGATTATGCATTCATGCATCATACACATAATAAATATGAAACAAGAAATGCAATAACCTCTCAAATGTTTCTCATTAATACACCATGGATCAAAGATATAAAATACATAAAATCATGGCTTTTAAGTATACTATCCTAACACGGGACTCGCCTAAAAAGTACTTCCTTCGAACCACAAGGTCCAACCCTCACCATTTACAAGAAAAGCGAAATCGTTTTGGAAAAAGCCACTCCAAAATCCGTTTTTGTCCAAAACCCGTTTTTGTCCAAAAACCCCAAACTAGGAAACCGCCCCATTTATACATGATTTTAGGTATGGCTAACCAATCAAAAATCCAAAAACACATATTATTCAGAATCTGTACATGATAGAGGAAAACTAACTAGTTTTGCCATCCGTCAATTTTAAGCCCGATAAAGGACAAAACTGCTAAATATCACAAAAATCAAAATTTAAACATAAAAGGATAAACTTAAATCTGAAAAGATAGATATCTTCTAAACATGCTCACAACCAAGGAAAGCTAAAAAGTTTTCAAGAAAACTGGGGCCCGAAGCCCAAAAAATGCCAAACTAGCCTAAAAGGCCCACTTTAAGCACAAAAATACGAAAAATACCCTTATATATAGTAAGTACAGTTCAAGAGTAGGTCAATTTCTACCTCCCAAGACGATCCAAACTAGAAAATACTAAAATGAGGCTAGCCGAAAATGTTAGAATGAAATTCTAGCTTGGTGAATGCGTAGCCCTTGACTCCACGATCGACCGTGCAGCTTCAGAATCCAAGAACGAACACCTAAAACTGAGAAAAGCTAAGCCCCAAGCCGCTATAGATCTAGTTCTGGAGAGAAGGAGGAGAGAAAAAGGAAAAAGAAAATATCAAAAAACCAAACAAGGCGCAGTCTTTAAATCCTCTATCGACATAAGTCCGATCGAGCCGGCTCCCCCGTGCTCGAGCGCCCTCAACTATTCTACACAGATCAAAAACTTAAAACCTGAGACCTATTTCCAAATCGAACGTCCTCAAACTTGGCCAAAATCTTAAGAATAATATACCAAAGCTTCCAAAACAAACGGCGCGATCATCGGACCTCGAATTGTCAATAAACATTAATTCTTTCAAAAAATTTTACCGATTTCTCGAAACACCAAACGAATGCTGGTTTTGAATTAAAGATTAAAACTCGAAATGGTCCATGATCCTCCGGTCTAAGGCTTTCCAAAGCGTGTCGAAAAATATCACACGTGCAAACTAGGTTCAGGCCCTTACAAGATTAATGCTTGAGATGTCGCTACCAATAGTTAGCGTGATGGTATCCGGGTGTGCTATGAGTGAGACAATGTGTTGTGTGGCGATGTGGTCATTTGAGTTGTCCTTTCCTGGTGATGGATGAAGGTGGTGGGTGTGTCAATGGGAGTGGCATGATTGCATTGGGATGACACGTTTAGTGGTGCAGTGTTCCTTTGGTGGGTAAGGTGTCTCGTTTGTGAGTTATGATGCTATGGTTATGAAGTTATCCTTGGGTGAGGCAAGTTTGTGGCGAGCTCCAATGATATGGTGGTGTGGTTTCATTAGAACATTGTCCGTGTTCACCTAAGTGTTTTGTATAGTACCTTATGAGTTTCGATGATGAACCGTTGAACTGGCTTTGGTCATTGGTGAAGGGTGTGTGGATCGATCAGTAAATGTTGATGGTAGTGCTAGTGTAGATGAGTGTGATGCGAGTTCAGGTCTGTTTTATAGATTGCATCAAGATTAGAGTTTTTATGAGTTGATGTTATCTGGTGAGCTTTGGGTGGTGCCTTGTCAGTATGGATCATTGCGACTAGAGGGAGTCAGTTGCTCCACCCTTCGGGTGTGGAAGCTTGGGTTGTAATTTGTGCGAGTGAACCGTAGATGGGCTAGTATTGTCCTTTGGTTAATATTGGGATCGATGGTTTTGTTGGTTTGTGATGGTGTCACGGGTAGTCTTAAGTTAGTGTTATCCTAGACGTTAGATGTGGTTAGGCGTTTTGAGTGTGAGGTGGGGTTTTGTGAGGCGCGATTTGTGAGGTTTGTCCTTAGTCCTTATTTTGGCCTTGGCGTAGGAGAGATGGTGATTGGAAGCTTGGTAATATGTGATGCTCGTGGTGAGTGGACAAGGGTATGTTTTGTTCATAAAAAAGTCCAGAGGTGATTTGGGGCTTCTTGCGTTATGTGTGGTTGTTTAAGATCGAGTGGGTTCATTTTAGGTTAGTATCGTGTGCATGATTATTGGAGGTTTAGCTTGGTGAGCATGGTATTTGGGGAGTACGTTTGCATGGAAAACCGTATCATGGTATATGGTCGTGCGTTGATGTTTTTGTGTTGTGAGAAACTTGAGAGGTTGTGGGCTTGTGGTGTGGTTAGCGGTGAACGAGAAGTTAGGGTGGTTCAGATCCCTCATTGAATATTAAGGATGAAATTCTTTAAGTTGGAGATGTTGTAATATATTAGCCAATTTTATTTAACCTTTCAAATTAAAATGGTGTTTTTACAACCTTTGAAAAGTGGAACTTGGAACAAATTTTGGTAAGGAATAAATTATTATTTTTTAATTCGAATATAATTTTTGGTAAAAGGTTATTCAAATAATTTAGGTACATTTTTTATGTATTAAAAGGTTAACTTTGAGATGTTTTAGCATTTTACGACACTAAAACTGCAGAAACATGGCTAAACAAAACAAAAGTCGCTATTGGAGAGCGTCTCTTTTGTTTTAATTGGGAAGAGACTTCCTAAGAGGCGCGCTTGTAACACGCTCGCAATGTGCTCGTAGACCGCTCAAGTGTTGTGGTGTGCTCGAGCGCCTGGTCGAAAACCTGTTTTAAAAACATGACGAAACATAAATTTTTTAAAAGATTTTGGATTTTGGGTTGCCATGGAGGGCATATGAAGCTTCGATGATGGTTATAACATGGTTTTAAAGGATGAAGGAGCAATCGGGACGTTGAGATCCTTGGATTCATTGAGTAATCCCTGGTGTGTAGATACATGAGTCACTAATCATGTCTGCAATTCTTTATAGGGATTCTAGATGATCAGACATCTTAAAGAGGGCGAGGTCTATCTGTAGATGGAGAATGACTCCCATGTATCTTTGCTACTACAGTGGGAGACGGAATTTTGGACTATAGTACAAATAGACATTTAGTGTTACGGAACATTTTATATGTACCCCAAACCAGGCAAAACTTAGTTTCGGTTTGATGTTTAGGAAATGATGGATATTATGTTTCCTTTAATAAGCATTATTGCAATATTATGGTTAGAAAACAATTTATCTATCGTGGTATATTGGAGAATGCTCTTTACATTTTATACCCTTCTATTACTACCAATAATATGAATGAGGCGAATAACTTATGTGTTTTACCACTAAAAAGGAAAGATTTTTCTTGAACCAAACGTTGCTTTGGCATGCTCATCTAGGTCATGTTAATCTAAATGGGATACTAAGACTGATAGAAGATGGACCTTTAGGTTCATTAGAAGTGGAGACACTTCCAGTCTGTGAATCCTGCTTAGAGGGTAGGATGACTAAGAGGCCATTTACGGCTAAGGGACTCAGAGTCGAATAAGTGTTGGAATTGTTCATTCTGATTTATGTGGTCCAATTAACATCTAAGAAAGAGGTGGGTATGAGTATTTTGTCACTTTTATTGATGACTACTGTAGTTATGGATACGTTTACCTGCTTCACCGTAAGTCTGAAACCTTTGACAAATTCAAAGCGTTTCAGGTAGCAACGGAGAAGAAGACAGGTAAAACTATAAAAATCCTACGATCTGATCGTGGTGGTGAGTACCTTCTTGGGGTGTTCGGAGACTACTTATCAGAACATGAGTTTGCATCCTAATTGACTGGACCAAAGATGCTACGACAAAATGGTGTAGCAGTGAGGATGAATAGGTTCCTTAAGGAGAAGGTAAGGTACATGGTATGTTATTCAGATTTACCACTTTTGTCTTGGGGTTTACATTAGAGGCATCGATTTTTATTCTGAATTTGGTACCTGCTAGGGCAGTTCCCGGTACTCTTTTGGAATTGTGGACAGGGCACAAAGCATGTCTTAAACATTTTCGGATATGGGGTTGCCCAACATTTGCGTTGGTGCGAGATGTAAGTATGGTGGAACCAAAAACAGAAGTACGTTTCTTTGTAGGATACCCCAAAGAAGCTAAGGCTGGTTTATTCTATAATCCTAAGAATCAGAGGGTATGTGTTAGTACAAATGCAAGATTATTGGAAGAGGATTATGTGATAAGCCATAAACCGCGGTCTCAAATTGTTCTTGAAGAGGTTAGGAATGAAAATTTGGTACAATCGAAAAACATACCTAATGTACAGGATGAGACACCACCTATCATGAGTGCACATAATGGCTTTCGTTGTAGTGGGAGGGTTGTTTGCCAACCCGAGTGCTTCATGTTCTTGGGAAAATCTTACGACATGATCCCACAGGAACTTGATACCGAACCCCAGAATTATAATGAAGCATTATAAGACAAGGATGCCAATTTATGGCAGAAAGCTATGGAATCTAAGATATAGTCTATATACTCTAACCAGGTCTAGGAGCTTGTAGAACCATTAGATGGAATAATCGGGTGCAAATGAATCTATAAGAAAAAGAGAGGAGTGGATGGGAAGGTGGAAACCTTCAAGACTAGACTTGTTGTGAAAGGGTTTACTCAGAAAGAAGGATTCGATTATGAGAAAACCTCCTCACCGGTGGCGATTCTTAAGTCCATTCGGATTCCCTTATCCATTCTTGTGCATCTCGAATACGATTTTTGGCATATGGAAGTCAAGACGGCATTCCTTAACAGAAGTTTTGACAAGAGCATCTATATGATGCAGCCAGATGAGTTCATACCGAAGGGACATGAGCACATGCTGTGCAAGCTTAAGAGATCAATTTATGGACTTATGCAAGCATCAAGGTCTTGGAACATTCGATTGGACCAGGTGATCAAAAGCTTTATCTTTGATCAGTGTCCTATCGAGTATTGTGTGTATTGAAAGTACGATGGAAATAAGGTTGTGTTTCTAGTCATATATGTTGATGACATTCTCATAATCGAAAAGGATGTGGGGTTGCTATCTTTGGTGGAGGTGTGGCTATCAAGTCAATATGACATGAAAGACTTAGAAGAAACGGGCCAAATCCTTGGGATCAACTTCATACGAGATCGATCACGTAGGATGTTGGGCTTATCCCAAGCCCATTATATTGACTTGATAATTGCTCGATTTGGCATGGAAAATTCAAAGAAATGATTTATTCCTTTTAGACATGGAATTACTCTACCTAAGGACCATTGTCCAAAGTTACGTCAGGAGATTGAGAGGATGAGAGGTATTCCTTATACTTCGGTGGTGGGAAGCCTCATATATGTCATGGTATGTACTAGACCAGATATTTGTTATGACATTTGTATGGTAAGCATATATCTGTCTAATCCTGGGGACGATCATTGGACTACGGTCAATAATATACTCAAGTACCTGTAAAGGACTAGGGAGTATATGTTGGTGTACCAGCCTGATAGTTTTGTACACCTTGGGTACACAGACTCTGATTTGCAGGCTAATAGAGATTCTAGGTGATCCACCTCAGGATATGTTTTTACATTGGGAGGAGGAGGAGCGTCAAGTAATCTTGTATTGTTGACTCTATGATGGAGGCTGAATATGTTGTAGTTTCAGATGCAACTAAGGAGGTGGTTTTGTTCAGGATCTTCTTATTGGACTTAGATGTGGTACCCTTGGTGCCGTCGTCCATTGTACTCTATTGTGATAACATTGGAGTGCTGCAAACTCGGAGGAACCAAGAGTTCACAAGAAAGGAAAACACATAGAGAGGAAGTATCATCTCATCTGGGAGATCGTGCAACGTGGAGACATGGTTGTTTCTAAAATTGCATCTGTGGATAACCTAGTGGATCCTTTTTCTAAGGCGTTGTCTCAGAAGGTCTTTGATAACCATGTTAAAGGGTTAGGTGTCAGATGTATACCTACATGGCTTTGAGTATAAGTGGGAGATTTTTAGGATTGTATACTTAAAAGCCATGTCTTTATGTATGTACAACTTCGATCCTGCATATTAATGAGAAACATTTAATAGATTATGGCATTTTTGATTTCCTATTTATTATGTGTATGTTGAATGAATGTGTAATCCATATTTTCTATCCTGTATTTGGCCAGATGCATGAAGCGTGAAATATCGGGTCAAAGGTTCTGACAGAACATATAGGTGGGCTCACAATCACAATAGACCAGGACAATCCATTGGCACGATTATACCACATCGTTAAAGTAGATGGTCTTGGCTAGGTCGAATATGACGAATTCAGGTTTGGGAATTTGTTGTTCGAGCTCGATGTGTTAGTACACTTAGAGTGTAATGAGTGGAATCAATATGATGATCAATTCTATACTGACTATATGAATTGATCCACATCCTATATTATCATGTATTGAACAAACTCTTAATCTCGACGTGATTGATCGAATCATGTTCAGATAATGTGCGATGGTTTGAGTCACTAATGACTGAGATTTCTATATTGAGATCGATATGACCTGAATGTTGGTTGCTATCGTTATTTGTTCGATGGTTGATAATTAGCTGGTGAAAACCACGTCCGAATCATGTTGAGGAGTTCCCCCTCGTGTGCTTGACTTATAGGTTTCACTGTGCCAGAATATTGCAAGTGGATCTTTTGATCCAACATATTCAAATGGATAAGCGATGCGGTTTCGAGGATAAGAAGGTAATTGAACCAAGTTGTGAGTAACCTAATTCGATTATTCGGAATCGATACCTTAAACATGGGGAGATTTCAGTGCAAGTGATAATTGGAAACTCGAGACATAATTCGAGTTAGGGGCAAGAGTTTAGTCAGGGCCTTTAGTGGAATAAATCCTGGTTCGTGCGAGCAAGGATCTAACTCGGGGAGTAAGTTAGGAATATCCAATTTTCTCGTACGATTAGCCCAAGTCCTATAATTCATCGTGATCCGTCACGTAGCCCAATATATGCACGGTATTATTTATTGTTTTGGAAATTATTTAATTAATTTTTCCATGACGGTCGAGTTATTAAATTAAATAGACATGGATATTTTGGTCTTTGACACATGCTTAGTGGCCAAGCATGGTCGGCTATGGTAAATAGGATGAGATATTTTATTTTTGGTTATATATATATATTCTCTCCGTTATTTTAGGTAGCGGAATATGCATGTATTAAAAATAAAAGGGAATTATATATATATATATATATATATATATATGTATTACATATATGAGAGAATTAATTTAGTTAGGAATATATATATATATATATATATATATATATATATATTCTCCATGTTTTATCTGGAAGGTGAATATACATATTAACTAAAATAAATGGTGTGTATATTATTGATATATACACATTAGAGAAACAAGAACATAACCTAATTCACACATCTCTCTCTCTCTCTTTCTCTCTCTCTCTCTTTCTCTCTCTCTCTCTCTCTCTCTCTCCTCATAGTGATGCCGCCCCATCTATCTCCTTATGAATTTTCTACAATTTTTGGGAGAGCCTCGATGTGTTTTGAAGCCAAGAACGTGTACGAGATGGTGCCCACACATCGAGTACGCGTCGTGCACTGGGTTATACCTGAGAAAGTCACCAGGTCGTCTTACATTATCATTTGGAGTTCTAGAAACTTTACTACAAGTTTCTACGAGATATTAAGTATTTTATATCATTTTTGATTCGTCCTTTTCATGAAAAATGCATGTCGATGTTTTTTACGGTCACGTCGTCGAAAGTTTTGATCTCTCCTCCGCATAGCTCCAACAACATGAAACGTGTAATGATTAACGTAATGGTTATGATAAGGGTTATATGATGGATTAATAACTAAGGTTATATAATTGTTGAATTGTTGTTTGGTTTTGAAAAGCAGGTTATGTGATAGGAATGTCTTTCTTGTGAAAAAATAAATGTTTTGGGAAAAATAAAATATTTTTGTATCATGTATCAGATATCTACCTAACATACTATATTATAATTCTTAATTAGTTTATTTCATTTGGGCTTTGCCTCACGTTGTTGTTGAACAACATTTCAGGTTTTAGATGCGGATGATCGGTGCTTGGTAGAAGTTGCTTAATGATTGGATGCTTGCATAGAATTGTCGTTTATTTTGCTTCAATCCATGTATATGTACTTCCACCATTTCCTTGTATTTTTTTGGAAACCCGGTTATAAGTTGTAAGGTGAGTGGCCATTTATCGTTGCATATGAGGTCGCAGGGGGAGTTGATTCAGATTTATATTCATGTTTCGGGAAGAAACAATTATTTTGATTATGGATCAAATAACAAGTTGTTGGATGTGTAAAAAGGTCTTGCATGGTTTAAAAATGGAATTTTGTTTGAGTATCCTGGGGAACTCTTTTGGGCTTCCAAACCAATATGAAGGATTGTTTTTCCTAGCAAAGGATATTGTTTATCTTATTCTTCCTTACTAGAAACTATGGATTTTGATATGTTTTATTAAGTACTAAACTTCATTCAAAGGATTCACGGTTCAACTTCAATTTGGGTTTATTAAAGTGGTTTTATTTTTGAGTTATATTGAAGAGTTTTATAGGTAATGGGTCGGGGAGTGACATAATAAATCAAAGTGTAGGAACTATTTGTAATAACAACGGGTTGGTTGAAAACGGTTTTAAAGAGAAAAAAGAAAATTTGATGAAACAGATTTTACGAAATGTTTTTAAAACGTGAGACGTGTGAATACGAATATTTAGCAAATCATGGAACCAATTTTCCCATTCTAACGTGTGTAGTGGTATTGATATTCTCACCTATCATATCATGTTTTTTATTTATTTGTTAGTATATATCCTACAAGTACTGACTCATGTTGTTGGAATCTTATCTTTTCACATTTAAGGACGATCGTGTGGCATAGCTGTGGAAGCAAGTCCGTCTCCCATTTGTTTTGTTTTATAAGTTGTAATAGGGAGATTCTATGTTGTATCATTCTATTTAGCTTATTGATAGCTTGTAAAAGATTTATATTGTTGGTGATAGTATAGTTGCGAACCGATATTACTAACCTAGAGGGGGTGAATAGATTAAAGCCGATAAATTAAAAAATAATTTTAATTATTAATTATCTAACCAAACATGAAACCAAGTTATGAATAATAATTATAACGCTGACATAAAGCTATAAAAGCTATAAAAATAACAACCACAATATACACATGATATATGTAGAAACCCTAGGGAAAACTCACACGGATAAAAACCACTGCACCGACACACGGAAGAAACTATGCACTATAAGACAAAAGGTTTACAAGATAGACAGACTAGGAATTAAACTCGTAACACCCGACGGTAACACCTATCCTCTAGCTTGAAATCTCAGCCCCAAGCCCCTTTCTAAGTTCAACTTCGCGTAACTCCCCCTCCAATGTCTATGAGCACAACCGTCTCTCGACGAATGAAGCTCGTGTGCAGAATGCGGTCCATGGGAACTAATCCTGATCTCCCTATCAAAGCGGGCTATGAGTTTCCTCGGCCAGGTGTGCATACAAGCACAGTGCAAGTGGAAGTGGTGGGAATGATGAAAAGAAATTTTGATAACCTAGATGATCACCTAATTTCCGTGAGGAAAAAAGAATCTATGGTTATACTCCAAATGTGGTCTAGTTACCTATCCTAAGAAGGATAAGAACTATGGCACAAAGGAGGGTGGTAACATCGGAGGCCTCTCTGGAATACCTAAGCCGAGATGCAAGAGTGTGAGACTACCATAAGTCACACGGGCTCAAGTTGCTACAGGGCTACATAACTGAAACTAGGATGGTGAGACTAACGTGAGCCTCAAAACCTAAGGTTGCTACAAGATACATAAAAGTAGAAGCATGGAATACTAAGACAAGATACATCACATGAACTCTAAGTAAATCTATAGAATAGAAGATATAACCATGGAAGGAAGTTCTAATGCCTTAAGTTGTAATAGATCTTGGGACATTGATGTCGAATCCAATGTCTAAGGCTTGAGGAAGCCAAGAGAGAAGCTAGAGGGAAGAAGAAGCTCCTTAAGGAATAACCGAATGGCTGGGAGAGATCTCTCAAAAGACTTAGCGACCGTATGAAGTGCTTATATAAAAAAACACACCAACGCTCAGGTGATCGAAGAGCACATTTAAAGATTGCATGCTTTTTCTGCCCGTGCCAATGAGAGAAGATCATGGTTTCAACGTTCAGCTTGAGCGGTCTACGGGCACACCACGAGCGTCCTAAAAACATAACTCTCGACAAAGAGAAAATAAGACATTGAACAGAGGCGCTCGAGTGCTCTACTGGTGCTCTTCGGGCGCTTTAATATCTTAACTCTCGACTTATCGAGAAAGGCACAAATAATATTTTCTGCTTGATGTCGTTCAAGCATTCTTTGAACGTTTGAAGGCTCTTGAAAGTGCTCATGCTCCTTCACACACCTGAGCCTAGAATTCATGGTAAGTCGTGAATTCTCCAAGGCAACAAAATCACAAACTACCCTAAGCATATGATATGATAAATGCATATACGTGTGTGTATGAGGGTGCCATATACCTTGTAGAGATCGAAGTGGACTTGCTGAATGTGATATGGACGTAGGACCCAGACACACGCACCCGAATCCCCAAACCCAAAATAAAAAGTACAGATACAATGGTTTTGTACTTAACCCCAAAATAGCCAAAATACTAATAATCTCCCCCTTTGGTATTTTTGGGACAAAACCATTAAAATAAACAAGCTCATATAGGGAAACTCAAAATCAACGTGAAGCATATATGTGATAAAACATAAATGCAAGTTAAGAGTAATTAAAGTAGGGAAAGATTGTATAGAATAAAAACATGCATATATATAAAATGAGATAAAGATAAACACAAGTATATGGAATAGTGAAGTAATCATATATTGTGCAATAAGCTAAACTCTTATATAATGTCAAGATTGAGAGTTACATTTCTCTCTCTCTCTCTATATATATATGTATATGTATATATATATTTCTATATTTATCAAAAGGATGCCCCTATCACAATGACGAGGAATCGGTGAATTCTTAATCTCTCCCCCTTTTTGACCCGTAAAGACAAAGGGAGATAGAAGCCAAGAAAGGTAGAGATGCATAGCATGCACAACATATGTTAGAGAGGTTAAACTAATCAAGTAAAGCATATAATATCAAGCATAAAATTTGAGTCTTTATATAATGTGTCATATAATTGACAGCGAATGGAGACAAATATATCCTCAATCATAGATTATGATACATGTCATTGTTTAATCAACAAAATCTTGTTGCCTATCTAATACACCCCCCATTTTTATTCTTTGGGGGGGGGGGGGGGGG
>JAULLE010214403.1:0-12078 GCA_035668155.1 Sarracenia purpurea
TGCAAGGGTCATACGTGAGAAGATCGTGGGGTGGTCTCACTCGTCTCAACGGTGTCGTGGATCTCTAGAAACTTTACTACAAAGTTTTGACAGGTATTATATTCCGTTTCTCGTATATCTATGTCGATTTTCATGAAAAACGCAAACCAAAATGATTTTTTACGCTTCCGCCGCGGCCGGCTCTAACAAGTATCCCCTCATTTAAGATATAGATACCCGATAATCGAATTAGGTTACTGACAACCCGGTTCGATAATCCTCTTATCCTAGCAACTGCGCCACTTAACTTATTGAGTAGGCCGGATTAAACGATCCACTGGCCAGATTTGATATAGACAAACTTATAAGCAAAGCACACAAGGGGGAACTCCTAAACCTAAGTCAGACGTAGTTTCCATCATTTGATTATCAACCATCGATCAAATAACGACAGTACCCTACCTTCCAGTCATATTGATCTCAATATCAAAATCTCAGCCATTGGTGACTCAGACTACTGGGCATTATCCAAACATGAATCGATCTATCTCGTCGGGATTAAGAAAACGTGGAATACATGATAATATAGGGTGTGGATCAATTTATATAGTCAGTAATTTTGATCATCCTAATGATCTTGCTCAATACACTTCAAGTGTACTAACAAATCGAGCTCGAACATTAAATTCCCAGACCAAAATTGGAGCCGTTCGACCTAGCCAAGACCAGCTACTATAGCGATGTGCTACAACTGTACCAACGGATTGTCTGGGTCCATTTCCATTGTGAGCCCACTTGTATATTGTCAGAACCTTTGACCCGATTTTCCACGTTTCATGCATCGAGTCAAATACTGGACAAAATGTACGGACTATGCATTCACATATCATACCTACAATAAATATGAAATAGTAAGTGCAAATCATCTCAATTGTTTTCTCATTAATATGACATGGATCAACGATAAGAATACATAAAAGCGTGGCTTTTAGTATACAATCCTAACAAAGATCATCGGGTCGTCACAAACGTACTTTTGTATTCTAGAAACTTTTCAACAAGTTATTAAGAGGTACGATTTATTCTAAAATTGAAAAAGGCTAATCGTTTTCATTAAAAATCTCACGCAACATTTTTTACGGTCATGACGTCATTCCATAACTATTTTCTCTCTTCCCCAACAAGGAGAACCCAACCCACCCAACCACCCAAACCCAGGCCACCCCAGACTAGCACCCAGTCACCAACCACGCAGTAGGACCCCACATCCACTACCCCAACCAATAGTCCCCCAAGAAACCCCTGCCAAACCAACCCAACAACTAACTAAACCAACCAGCATACGAACACCCCCAGTAGTAGCCCTAAGCCACCTGCAACCACCCAAGCCAGACTAGCCCACCCCAAACAGCCTAAAATATTCCAAAACTGGCCACCAAAGACAATAACCACCCCACCCAGCCAAGCAGCCTGCCTCCAGGATCTCAAAGAAGCCCACCCACCAAAAGAAACCGCCAGACAGCCCACAGTAACACCCCAGGCCACCCCCATACAAACTCAAGCCAACCCATGCTCACCCACACTAGTTACTACATCTCATTCTGCCACTTAATCTTTGTACTCTTGACAGCCCCTATGTTGTGAAGGAAGTCATCAATAGAACATGCGTTTCGATTAATGCATGCTTTAATCCAAATGGTAGCCTTCAGCTTTACCCTGTCAAGAATTTAAACAAAAGTGGACTGTTATTTCCTAAATATTTTCTCATTCATATCCAACCATATCACCCAAGTGGTGGCATAGAAAACTAACATCTGTATTCTCATGGTCAACCCTCTCCTACGCATCCCTTTCTACCATATGAGCATGCTAGGTAAATCTTTGGGATATACATATTCCAGACCCCAACAGGACACAATGTTGCTCCATACCTCCCAAGTTCTCCTATACTGCACTAATAGATGTGAGCAGTCTTCAATGTGCTATACACATTGTACACACAGAGGTGATGCAGTAGGGGGAGAACCTGCCACCTAAACAAGAGTTATCTAGTTGGTAATCTACCCTGTAGGGCCAGCCAAAGAAATAACTATACCTTAGAAGGAGCATAACTTATCCATACCTCCTTAGCATGCATGAAAGGGGTGCTTCCCATGTGGGGGAGTAAATGGATCTAACCAAGAACTCCCCACAATTTGAACCCTTTCAAATTATTGAGTCTTTTATCAGAGCTTTAGGCCTCACTAGTCTAATCAGCTAATCTAACTCCTCAAGCTTCACCTCTTCTCTAGTAAACATGCCTCCTCTAAACTTCAAAATCCATTCTCCCCCTTGGCTGCTATGTTAATACATTTCCTTCACAGTTGCTGTCTTCTGAGTGGATAATGTGAAGAGACTTGGGAATTCTAACTCCAAAGGCTGTTCCATCAGCAACTTATCCAGCCAGAAGCTCACTAGTTCCCCATCACCTAACTTTAGAACACAATTACCCTTGAATATATCCCCAAGCCCCTTAGCATCCAAGCCAGCTGCAGGGATGCCTTTCCACACCTTTGATCCCTTAGACCCATCCACTTTATTTGGAAGTCATTCCCTTTCCATCTCAGGGTGTTCGCTGCATACTATGGATCTCCACAGGCTATTCCTTTTTTAGCTGAACCTCTACCACCACTTAAGTACCAAGGCCTCATCAGCAAACTGTAAGTGGCTCACCCTGATCTGATTCGGGCCTATCAATGTTGTAACATCTTAATCCCATATATTAATTTAAACATAATTAAATATCTAAACATCCACTTTTACCATTTAAACTATCCTTTTTTCACCAAAAAGTCTTTGTTCAAAAGAATCACCAAAAATTTTACATTGAATTTAAGCTTGATATTAATCACATGTCAAAGGATTCACAAGGTACAAAATACACCATTTTAAAGTGATGAAAAACACCCAAAGCAAGCCCCACCATACAATTTTAGAAAAATTTTGTGATGGTGGATTTGTTTTAGACACTAGTGAGTCATTTTGTATATGATGAATAAGCACATGAGATTAATATAACAACCTACTTATAGAATCTCAAACATACTCTTCCACACTTAAGCTTTAAAGAAACAAGCTCAGAAGATGAAAGTATAAAGGTACAACTACCAAAACCCAACCCAAGTCCTCTCCATGCAACCAAAGGTAAAATTAAAGCATCCTGGATTCCTCACGAAACATGTAATAAATGTTCGTGGCCTTAAGACCTTACAACAAATTCTAACCAACCATAAGAGTTAATATAAATTTACATTCACCCTAAACTATAAGCATGAATGTAAGCATATACTATAACCATCAAAGCCCTAGTCCACACGGGACTGGAAAAAACCAAGAGATCATAAAACATCCATCGCCGTCTTGCCACTATCGCCTGACATGTTGTTATAAAAAAAACATGAGCCCAAGGCTCGCAAGATATATGATTATCAAAAAATACATGAACAATATGTGAGCATGGTTATGCAACAATTATAACTGATTAAATTTTATAAGAAAATCACAATTTTCCAACGGTAAAAAGCTAAACTATACATAATTGTTCTTGTAAAACACTTTACAAGTGGTTCCCGACATTGACATGCTTTAACATTCATTTTTCTTACCTCACCAGTTACCCCACACACTCTCAGTCATACTAACACATGTGACTAGCTCACGTCCAAACCTACGGGCTTGCACCGAGGGGGTGGACAAACCCCGTGCACTCAACACATCCAACTCCAGAACTTATGGCTCTCGGTCTAGGAGGCGAGTACCCCCAAGTACACAACAAGTACATGAACTGTCCCCAAAACATACAGACTTTAATGGAAGGGGTCGGTATCTCCCGTGTACTCCCATAGGTACAAGAACTACCCCCAGACATATGGACTATAACTGAAGTGGAAGGTATCCATCTTGTACTCCCACAGATACAAGAACTATCCCTAGACTTTCGGACTATAAACGAAGGGGTGGGTATACCCTATGTACGCCCTCTGGTACAAGAACTACCACCTGACTTACAGACTATAACTGAAGGGGTGTGTATACCTTGTGTACTCCCACAGGTACAAGAACTACCCCCATACTTATGGACTATAACCAAAGGGGTTGGTATCTCTCATGTACTCCCATAGGTACAAGAATTGCCCCCAGACTTACAGACTTTAATCGAAGAGGTGGGTAGTTTAGTCCCACATGTACAAGAATATCCCCCAGACTTACGGACTATAAGTGAAGGGGTGGGTATCCCTCGAATGACTCACAAAAATCCAACTAACCATGCTTATAGACTTACTTCCTTTAACTGAAGGGGTGGGCCGCCCCTGTATAAGTCCCAAACAGCCAACTACTACAACAAACGCACTTCACCACAACTCACTTCTACGTTAACCACATATCACCCCAACACCTTTAACCTTAACAAACCACATGATATCCTCAACAGGGATATTATAACCCATATGATATACACAATAAGGATATCAGCAATATACATGATATTGTATAACAAGGATACCAACCACACATAAGATATATGCAATAGGGGTACCACAATCAATACATGATATATCACAACACATATATCTATACTAATTCTCCCATGATAGGGGAAAACATAGGTTTACCCAAAATCCATCATGTTGGCTAACATAATCTAACACATAGAATATCAATAATTTTGTCAATTTGTATCCAATTAAAGTTTAATTACACATAACCAATGTAAATTTCATGGTATTGAACCAAAAACACCATTTTGCCCAATTTTCAAGATTTGCCAAACTCAAGTACTAACCCGTTAGGCTCGTTTTTCATTACAATCGATCGATTCTAAATTAAAAACATAGATATGCTCTAAACATGATAGGATAGCATAAAAACTTACTATATTTCCATATCTGCACGTTTAGGATTTCTAAATCCATATACATACCGTATAACACCACTTTTTCCACTTTTTTGGAAAATATACAACACATACATGAATATACCGTATAATATCATTTTTTCCACTTTTCTTGAAAATATACAACACATATTTGAACAATATTCTATACTTAGCATATATCCTACCTTGTAACTGTAGTAGAAGTAAGGAATCGTCCCTCTCATGCTCCTAACACCAAACAACCACGAAAAATACAAATCGATTTGGTGAATTCGCAATACAACGGATGTAAACCAAAAATCTCAAACATTAATCCAAGAAAACTTACTAAATAAGGCCTCTAAAATCCTTCCCAAGCAACCCAAAGGCCTTCATCAGCAATTCTAGAGAGAATGAGGAGAGAGGAGTGTTTGGAGAAGCTTGGGATGAAAGCAAAAAGACCATGGTGCGTTTTTAAAACACCCATGCTACGGAGCGCTATTATCTGGAGGTCATTGTCTGCTTCAGGTATTGGCGACGCTTCGCATCAGCGACGCTTTCTCTGCTTTCAGCGACGGTTCAATAGCTTTGGCAACAGAAAATGGCCAAAACACAACAAAGCTCTTCGGAAATAAATGCACCAATGAATTTATCACCATACATACACGATAATCGGACGAATAAATAGTCAAATTAAATCCACTTAACTCGTTTTAGCAATTTTCTCAAAATTGAAAAAACAAAGGAATTAAAATGTGTCCAGATATTACAACCTCCCCCAGTTAAGAGATTTCATCCTTGAAATCAACGTACATCAAGGAGAAAACAAATATGGGTATCTCCCTTGTACCAACAGCTCCCTTCTCAATCACAAAGGGTCCAATAAAAGTCTCTTACCAAACCTCATCAATCCATTTCGTGGAGAAATGCTTAGGAAGACATAATCTTCCAACTTAAACTCTAACATTTATTGTCCCATATCTGCACAACTTCTTTGACGGTCCTGCGCTGTAATCAAATGCTACTAAAAGGTCACTGTCGTCTTAGTCATCTCTCTGACAAACTCTGGCCCCAACAAGATGGACTCTGTCATGTCTACCCAACATATCGATAATCTACCTAGTCAACTATACAACACCTCAAATGATGCCATCTGAATGATTGAGTAATAGCTATTATAGTAGGCAAACTCCACCAGTAGGTGAAAGGTCCTCAAAAACCCAACATGCAAACACTCGACTTGTCCTCCAAAACATGACACAATAGGAATGGGTACTCCGTGTAAACAGACCATCTTACATATGTACAAATGGCAACAATCTATATAGTGCACCCTGAAAACACGATACTCACAAGCAACAAGTACATATAGTTGACTGCAAACTCTACCCAAAGCTTGAGGATCCCAATCATAAATGTAGGAGACTAAAGCTCCAAGCAACATATGACCTCACTAACATATAAAATTCCCAAACGGTTCATCAACCATACATGGATTCATAAGGTGGCTATACAGTCTCACTTGTATAAGACGTAACATGTCATATTGACAATATGGACGATCTAGGACAGACACACTTGGGCTCTCAATCATTATGCACAAAACAAGAGCTCCACAACAAGCTTAGACTTGATTCCATGTCGGACACACTTCTGTCAACCTTTCAAGGCATTACACCGTAATAACCTAACCCATTACTGCACAATAAAGCAAGGTCTGTGGCAATGAACTGAAAATACTCATGGTCTGTCTCTCATATGAACCTGCATGGATCGTAAGCAACACGTCCTCCACATCACATGTAACTCATTGAAACTGCCAAAAGGACAAACAACATAGTTACAACCCTCACCATTAGTCACAATTCCACACACTGGTCACACTAGCATCATCGTAAATAGTTCTTACCACAGAGGGGAGGAAAAGAGATTCTACTCCCCCAATCTCCCACGAAAAACACCGAATCATCCAAGGCATCACATCTCCCCAACACTCATGAAATACATAATGAACCTTCCCAGGAAAACTCAACACTCCACGAAGGTCACCAAGGTTAATAACTCATCATATCCATAATCTGACGGTACCACAAACAAGAGAATGAAGTCACCAACAAGAAACAATAATCTCACCACTGACACCTCCATTCGTCACCCATCTTCCCTTAAGGTACTAATACTTGATTGTAACACCCTAAAGTAAGGTCATATTTTAGTTCATTTTCACGTTTTCAAAACGTATTATTCCATTTTTAAAAAAAAGCCATGTTTGAATTAATAGATGAAATTAGGGCATGACATGTGTTACATCAACCACTTACTCCTCCAAGCTATCACGTCGACCACGTGATCCCAAAACTTCATTCGACTTCACTAGTACCATCACGATAACAAATTCAACCATAACTCCTCACACATCCTTGCTAAGGCATCTATCCTACACACAGGATTATTATATCTTGATTCTAGCAATCATACAAGTTGTAAATGTTCCTACTACAACAGGCTTATTAATCTAACCTCACCAGAACCACGCATGAATAACAACTATAAGCATTGTCTTCAAAAGATTGACGCACTTATACCTCTCTTTTTCAAAAGAGACTGGCAACACAAATCTCGACACCAAAGAATCATATGGTCTCACTGCCGAGTAAGTATCACCCAGGATCACCCACTTGGAACCACACCGAACTTAAGACACGAAAAGCTCCCCAAGAGAAACCACACGTAAACCTCACCTCAACTAACCCCCAAGGGCACCGTAACCCAGGCCATCCGAGGTGGCAAATCAACAACGTGCAATGGCCCGTAACTCCCACACAATGCCCATCGGCCCAACTACGGGTTACTTCCATACACGTCACACACACTTTCACACCCATAAGGTAGAATGACCAACTCTCACTAAGGTCTATGAGAGGACATACTCACACTTGCACCACCATGCCAGCTCATGCTCATAAGCATCATTAAAAGGTCACCACACGGTACTGTTCGACGAATCTATCAATCCCAACATAATCTAAGGAGAACATACAATCAGCCCCTAACAACTGCTTGCTTACCAAACATCTATCAGTAAACATCACTGTACCCCGTTATGCAAAGTCTCTAACCGTCAACGATATCTTGATCTATATCAACACCAAAACCAACTGAGTGTCCCTAAGACATTCCCACGACTACCAAGCTGATCAAACCACACAAGTGCCTACCACTACGCCAACAGTAAACTGTGGATGTTGTAAGGACCTGACCTTGTTTTACACGTGCGGTGTTCGGTTAGGAGGTTCGATTTTTCAAACTTAAAGTACATGTTCTCGGACAGTATTTTAAATTTGAATTTGATCCTTTTTGGTTTTTGGACCTCATTTTGGGTCAAGTGTTATATTATCACGTGATATCGTAGCAGGTTTCTGGTCATTCAGACTAAAACTCGTGGTGTTTTTACATCTTTTATCAATTTTGGTTTCAGCCACCAAGGGCTAGAGATGTGTTGGGTGCGCTCAAGCGCTAGTACATCGGTGGGGGTTATAAGACTTACGGTCTGTTTGGTTTTTGGAGTAAAATATCTTAAGTTTTCTGTCCTTGCTCTCTAGGATTATAGATCTGGTAGATAGGGCTTGCATTTTTGTAGATTTAAAGGCTTGGGTTCAGATTCTGAAGCCGTACGCTTGTTATAGGAGTTGGAGGCTATGTTTTCACCAGAATAGATTTGGATTCTGACAGTTTAAGATGGTCTCGTTTTAGATTTTTCTGCTTTGGACGACTTCACGAGGTAGGGAACGACCTACTCTTGAACTTCTCATGTTTATATATAAGGCTAGTTTTCTGTATTTATAACTGTTATGCTGGTTATCAGGCTTTTACGCTAGTTTTGCATATTTCAGGCTTTGGGACCCAATTCTCTAGGAAACTTTTAGGTTTTCCTTGGTCGTGGGCATGCTGGTGAGGGATCTGACTTTTCATATTTAAATTTAGGCAGTTTATGCTTAAATTGTATATTTGTGATATTTAGTTGTTATACGCTATATCGGGCTTAGAAATAACGGAATGTGAATCGATCAGGTTTTCCTCTATTACGATGTCGTTTGTGATTTATCTGTACTTTCATATTTTTGATTGGATAGTCGTACCTAAAAACCAATAGCATATCAATACTTTTGTCAATTTGTATCCAATTAAGGTTTAATTACACATAACCAATATCAATTTCAAGGTTTTGACCCAACAACACCATTTTCCCTTGTTTTCAAGATATTCCCAAATCAAGTCCTAACCCAATAGGCACTTTTTTCATGGATCCTGACCGATTCCAAAATTGAAAAGATAGATATGCTATAAACACGATAGGATAGCATAAAAACTTACTATATTTCAATATCCATATGTCTAGGGTTGCCAAATCTATATACATACCGTATGACATCACTTTTTCTATTTTTGTTGAAAATATTCAACGCATACATGAAAAATATTCCATGGTTAGCATATATACTACCTCGTAACCATAGTAGAAGCAAGGAGTCATCCTTGTTAAGCTCCTAACACCAAACAACCACCAAAAACATAAATTGGTTCCATGAATGCATAATATAACGGATGAAAACCAAGAACTTTAAACTTTAATGAAAGAAAACTTACCAAATAAGGCCTCTAAAATCCATCTCAATCAACCCTAGGAGCTCCCTCAACAATTCTTGAGAGAAGGAGGAGAAAAGAGTGTTTATAGAAGCTTGAAACAAAAGAAAAAAGGCCCCGATGCGTAAACACACTTGCTACAGAGCGCTCGAGCACTCTTCGGGCGCTCTTATCTTGAGGTCATTTCCCTCTTTAGGTATTGGCAATGCTTTTCTGATTTCAGTGACAATTCAGCTGCTTTGGCAACACAGAAAGTCTAAAACACTACAAAACTCACCGAAATTATCCGAAATGAGCGCACCAACGAATCTTCCACCATACATACATGATAATCGGATGACAAAATACTCAAATTAAATCCTCGTAGTCAGTTATAGTAATTTTCTCAAAATTAGAAAACCAAATGAATTAAAATGAGACAAGATATTACAACTGCTCCTTTAATCATCCCAGCTCGCACTACTGATTTAAGCATAACATTCAAACCTTCCGTTGCTAAATTGAACAGAAATAGGGAGAGAGGATCAGCTTGCCTCGTCTCTTTATGTATTTTAACAAGCCTAGTGTGGGACCCATTCACTAACACTGCCACAGATGAGGAGGAGAAACACTCAAGAATCCACTTACACCATATCCCTCCAAACTCCATGAGCTTCATGATGTCTATGAAGTATTCCCAAGATGCACTATCATAAGCTTTTTAAAAGTTAAGCTTCATAAGCACCCCATAAATGATATGCCTCCCAGCTATGAAATCCATTTGCTTCTCATGAACCACCTGGGACACAACTGGCTTAAGCTTAGCTGAGAGCACCTTAAACAAGATCTTGTAACAAGATCCTACCAAGCTTATAGGTCTATAATCGTCAAGAGATTGAGGGCTTCCAGTCTTGGGAATGAGAGTTATGAAGGATGTATTCAAACTTTTTAGCAATTTCACCTATAGTGGAACTCTTGCATGAACTCTATCACATCATCTTCGACCACTTTCCAAAAGACCTTGAAGAACTTTAGGCTAAAGCCATCGAGACCAAGAGCTTTGGCACCTCCACAATTCAAAATAGCTCTAAAAACTTCATCCTCATTGAATGATTCTTCTAGAGCTTTGCTCTAATCCTACTCCAACACTTTGATTTCATGAATTTTGAAGTTTGGCCTCCTCCAGCCCATCTCTGTAAAAGTCTTTGCAAAGTGTCCAACTACCCCTTCTCTAATCTATAATGGCTTAACAATGATCCTACCACCCATTGTAATTTGGCCTAGGAAGTTTCTCCTATACCTCCCTTTGGCTATAGAGTGAAAATATGAAGTATTTGAGCCAAAGTTGCCTGACCTTTTTCCTCCACAGATTTTCCTCTATCCTATGCAATGCCCACAAATCAACTCTTAATTCCTTCAGACTCTTGCTTTAGCCAGCATCAGTGGAGTTGTTTTCCTCGGCCCTCTCTATGGAATTGATTAGTTCCTCAATAGCAGTTATGGTCTTCCCAACATTCCCAAATACTTTGGCATTCCACACCTTAATTCTAGTCTTTTGAGCTTTACTTGTAGGTTGAACCCTACCCATCCCTCTTCAACTTCAATACCCCAATTTTGAAGTACTAACTCGTAGAAAGATTTTAACCCCCATCCATGTGTTTAACAGCCTGAATGGGGTAGGGCCCCAATCCAATTGGTCATTTAACATGAAGATAACATAATGATCAGATATTGACCTTGGCAGGTCTCATAGCTATAACTTAAAAAGACCATCCCACTCATGACTAAGGAGAAACCTATCCAACCTACTCCAAGTGGGAGGGGACTACATATTTGACCAGGTGAACAACCTCCCTGGCATAGGCAAATCCTCAAGCTGCAAGGCTAAAATTCATTCCTCAAAATCTCTCATGCCACTATTAAATCTTGAATATGCTGTCATCTTGCCAATATCCCTGATTTCATTAGATTCACCTTCTATGCACTATGGGCCCACGAGATTCACAATTAGATTATTTAATTTAAGCCATACCTCGTCCCTTTCATACTGAGTCCTTGGCCCATAAATGTTGCCCAGTACATATGAAATACCACCCTCTACAAGTCCTTGAAGAATGATAAAGTCACTGTCCAGCATCCTCTAATTAGGCACAAAGAATGACCTATCCAAAATGCATATCAAACCCCCTGGGTTCCATACACCATCCACAATAGCCCGATCACACTCATCATTTCCCCATATAGCTCTTATGATAGAAGTATTGCTGTTATTACACTTAGTCTCTTAGATACATTCCATATGATTTCTTCTGCTCTTGATAACTTTCCTAACCATTCTCTTTTTCTCCCTCGTACATATACCTCTGACATTCTAAGATAGGATTCTCATCCTTCTTGGATAATTATCCCTACCCTTCTCATTTTTGCATCTAGTTCCTCAAGGCCTAGTATTGTGGCCATCACTTATTCTTCATTGCCTTCATTGTCTAAGCCCATATGTTTGCGTATCTCAAAGACCTGCTCAGTCTCCTTCCAGATGGCATCATTTCTTTTCACTATGTCATGTGTAGACAAAGATGAAA
>JAULLE010215504.1:0-12060 GCA_035668155.1 Sarracenia purpurea
CAGGGCGCTGCAAGGGGTTGGAGCCCCTTCACACGCGAGTGTCCAGAATTCATAGTAAGCCATGAATTCTCTTAGGTAATGATATACACAAACTACCCTAATGATATGTCATGAATACATATGGGTGTGTGCATGTGAGTGCCATATACTTGTAAGGATCAAAGTGGGCTTGCTGAATGTGATCAGGATAGAGAATCTAGACACAAACACCCAAAACCAAAAATAAAAGGTACATACACAATGGTTTTATTTACTCAACCCAGAAATAGCAATATATACTAACAATCTCCCGCTTTGGTATTTCTGGGACAAAACCATATAAACAAAAACAAACTTATACAGAAAAAGGAATCTATGAGAATTGTAGAGAACCATAAACTCAAATATACTTGAGACCCTAATCTAAACTGCAAGGCTTGTATAATGTGTATGTACCTGCTCATTGCAAATGGAAAAATAAAAACCAACATGAAGCATATATGTGATATGATAAACAAAAACATAAATGCTGATTAGGAGAATTATTGCAGGGTAAAATTGCAAGAAAGCATATAAGGAATGATATGGAAACAATAACACAAATTACTAGTTATGTTATATATCAAATCCATAAAGGAGAACATCTATCTTGCATACATAGTGCAACAACAACACAAGTTGCTATACGGTACATAGGAACATATATATAATATCCGACACAACCTACAGACTATATCAGGTTATGGTCTATATCCATGTCTCCCCCTATCAAAAACCTCTCCCCCTTTTGGTCCTGGAATGGAGACCCTGTGTGTGGTTATCGGAATAGGATTAGGGCTTAGGGGCACGGAGAAGACCATGAGCGAGACTCATAGTTAGTTACAAAATGACGAGAGATCTGATCATCTAGCCTTTGGACTTGGGTGTAGAGGGAATTGATTGTGCTTGTGATGTCAATTATCTACTGCTGAAACCGCTATTGATCACGCATAATGAGCTGAAGGCAATTTGAGGTAGCAAAGGACAGAGTATAGTTCCAAGTTTGAGTTCTAGTTAAGGGAATCGGTGACGGAGTCCAAGTGGGGGCAGGAGGATTTGTAATCATCGATAAATAGGGGAATATCGGTATAAGCCCAAGAGAAGCATCCTCACGGTGATGATTATGGGGAATCTTGTTAGATGAATTCCAAATCGGTTCAACGCGAGTAATGGTCGTCTGTCCCTAGAGATCCTTAGGAAGAGGGTTAAAAGGCTCGTTATCGTACAAGGGAATGGGTTGTTCGGTGCAAATGCTCGTAATCAAAGAGCATAACGGTATCCTAGTAGATCAAGAAAGGCCATTAGCAAACTGCGCGATCTACAGCCAGAATATACGTTCCAAATCACATGAATACCCTTTACCAATGGCATACAAAAATAGAGCTCGAGAGCGAGGGATATCAGCGACACAACTAGTGGGGGCAAGAACGGATAACGTAGTCTAATGTAGAGTACGATATGGGGGACTCAGACGATCCTAAGTGAGATTGGTCAGAAGATAGTGGACATCGTTGGTCAACTCTTGATTGATTTCGAAGTCTGTTGGACGAACGTATTCAATAAATGGGTATTGTGGATTCGAAACCCGTGGAATGCCCATAAGATGAGAAAGGAGAGAGGGGGAGAGTTCAACATTCATGCATCGGACAGTCGATCTGAGAGTATGCGAAACGAAGTCGATGTCCATGGAATTAACATAAAATTTTCGCACCATTTCAGGGTATACAGCTTTATGACAAAAGCATGCTTGATACCAACCATGCAGAATAAACTATTGGGCAATACAACATTCCGTAAATGTATGAATGTGTACATTTTGTTCTACCAACAGTGTTTATCATTGAAGAATCATGTAAAAAACTTGTGCTCGAGTGGTGAACAAGACATCACTTTTATGAAATCTCCTAGGTCATCTCAACCCATGGGGAGTATCTCCTATCATTAGGAGTATCATCCTATAACGGGACAAAGAAATGGCAATATTATTAATAGAACCTAAGACAGGGCGAACAACCTTAGGGGAGAAGAGCTTTTGGCAAGAGGGTTTGTAGAGTACTAAGTGAATATGCCAGGATATGGCTCAGAGAGTACACCAGTTAGCAAATGACAGGTTGAGAGATATCCGAGGATTAGTCAAATAATCTTTGGGCAGGTTGTAAGGATATAACCGAGAGTGTGAGACGAACGAGGCAAGGATGAAGAATATTACTTTTCAGATAATACACTTCTTCATATGTTCCAGGTCACTGGGTATTTGTGAAGACTCTCTATTTAGGACACGAGCTCTTTTCAAGCGCTCTGCGTGCGTGACACCCTGGTAGAGACTATAGAGATGAGGACATAAAGTAGATGGTACTTTCAATGTGACTACTCCCCCTAGCAAGACCATCCCCATAGGATTGAGAACACACCCACATACGCTAACATACCCTCACAGATCCTCCCCCTTAATACGAGATTACCAAAAGAGAATAAGAAAAATGCAAAAGCAGAATAAAAGAGTGCAATGTGCAGTATGTGATCGCATATTTTAAGAATGTAGGTGATAGGGGCTTCAACAAAATACGCATACAAGCATATCAAGATTAACAAATTTATATGTAAGATCGATATCTCGTCCATTAATGTGCAGAAATGCTAGCATCAATTCAAGCATGTATAGATCATATTATGTCTCTTAATAGTGAATCGTGAACCCTGTGTGCAGGAGCAGAAGCACTGGACGAATCAGAAACTAAACTCCAAATCCTATCATAGGGAGATGACTGAACTGAAAAGTCAAAACCAAAGTGTTTGGACCATTATATATATGCACGAACCTTGATATTGTTATTTAAGAGACACACGCGTGAACTCTTGCTCAAATATAAACCCAAGCCATCTATGTCTAAAGACCCACATGATTCATTTTTGTGTGATAATTGCGATTAACACAAAGTGTTATAAATAACAGATAGCATGTATCGTTATTAAATGGAATGCAAGAACGACAACTTACACTGAACATAGGCAGTTACTCACACAGAGTAACGACTTACACCTTAACAGGCGGTCGTTCAAATGCGGAACAAATCAAGGGAAACCATCTAGAGGTAAGCCACAAACGTGGGTTAATCCATAACATGACTGTTAGGACATAACCACATGAAAGGATAAAGAAGAGCTGCTTGTGATCTACAAGTGTTATGCTCCCAAAAAGTGTGCGCAAGAAGATAAGATAACACAACTATCATTCGGAGTAGATAGACAAGCATACCTACATATGAGAGAGGAAGGTTCAAATCACATGACAATTTGTCAACTAATTATGGTTTATAATGGAGATGATTGTCTCATGTCACATACATTCCTAACCTAGGCAACATAAGTACATAAATATAAAACATAAAGATATATAGAGTACACTTCTCACGATATCTCAAAAGCATTATCATGGTTTTGACAAGCATTCTGCACAAGATGGAATTTGTTTGAAAAAAATATTCTGGTGCAGTCACAATGCAAAGTAAAAGATACATCTACCTTTACATCCAGTGAAGATAAGACATAGGGAATTCACCATAAAAATACACTAATAACACAATCCCACACACGTTCTATACCACGAGGGTTTATCGCGTCTGACAGGCAATTTACCTTTATCGAGTTTGGGATCTCGTGTTGTTTTGGGTTGTGTGTGAGTTGCGGTGCTTCCATGAGGACTATTTCTCCCTTTAGGAAGAGGATAACGAGGAACATTGAAGGTCAAGAATAACTTATCAATTTGTCTAATAATATATGAAGATTCAGCAGCTAACTCTCTCAAATGCCGCACCACTTCGATTTCTTGTGGAAGGATTTGGATTCAATTTTGAGGTCTTCTTAACTGATTGTTGGTTGAAGTATCTCTCCTTATTTATCTCTCTTCGAAGCCGATAGCAGTTAGGTCTAATGTGACCCACTAACCCACAGTGGTGAGACACGAAAGATGGTCTCACCTTAGGTGGGGGCTTGGGTGCGAAGGAGAAGGATGAGGTCATGTTTTTCTTCACAGTCATAGGCAATTTTCCTATGGGTGCTGACGTAGTCAATTCCCTTCTCTGAGGATTTCTCGATGGAGGAGTGACCTCTCGTAACCATTTGAGCATCAAGGAGTTAGACGCGGAAGGCTCACGAGGAATCCATTGAGTGGAAACGGGAGCACTCATGTCGTGGTCACTGGGTGAAGGTTCTGACAATGATGAGGGGTTTAAATGACCAAACTTACTCCATTCCTGGAGGGAGCATGAGAGTTTTGAGGGATTTGTCTCTAGGAATGAGATCCTAGTTCTAGTGGTCGTCAATTCTTTCAACAAATCCAACTTTTCTTTCTCAACTGTAGAGAACTTTTTGCCAAGGTCAACCTTATACTTCTTAAGAGTTTCCAACTCAAGGTTTCTTGCTACTGGATCCTCTTTCAAGATGTTTACTTCTCCCTTAAGAGAATTGAACTTGGCTTTCATTTTGATTTTGTTTCTTTCAAGTCTTATGTACCTCTTAACGAGTTCATCATATGCATCTTCAACTGACCCAATCTCATTTTCATCCTCACTACTTCCTAAGCTTTTACTACCCTCACATGATGACTCAGCTACTTTGGGATCATCGATGGAGATTGAGGTAGTTTCAAAGTTTAGGTCGCTTTGGGTGCCCTCATAGATGACATGGAGAAGGTCCCAAGCCTGCTTGGCAATTTCATAGTGTGAGACCCTTGCAAGCTCATTAGGACCCAGAGCCCTTTGAATGGAACTTAGGGCTTTGTGATCAAGGTCTACACAAGAATTGTCTATAGACGTCCATATAGATTTATTTTTTAGACGAGTCTCTTGAATAACGGTAACCTTGGTGAATGATAATTCATAGCCATAAGTTACACACCTCCAGACTCCTACCCCTAAGGAATTAAGAAACACATTCATCATGTTCTTCTAGTGAGGATAATCATACACGTCAAAGCGTGTGGGCTGTGTAGTGGATGAAACATCCCTTCCCATAGAGTTCATAGCAGTAGTAAGGATCAACTCAGGTGATTAAACCTAGAATTGAGAACCTACGCTCTGATACCAATTGAAATTAGCTATGAACCACTTAACCTAACCATGAGAGGAGTGAATAGGTTATAAGCCGGTTGTAATAAAAATAATTGAACTTAATTGATTAGATTAATTTTCTTTCTTAACAAAAAAAGATTTTTAGGTTAAGAATAACATTGGTAATAATAGTAAAATAACCAATAATTTAACAACAACCATTAAAAATAAATACACACGATATAACGTGGAAACCCTAGGGAAAACTATCCCCATGATGAAAACCACGGCACCAAACACACAACTATATATTTATACAAACCAAAAAGGTTATCAAAATACAAGAAAAGCACTTATACCCATATCCCCATGGACGCCTAACTCTGAAATTCTTGATGCAGCTGACCTCAGCTCCTTCCTTGATCCTGTAGTGTCCACGAGAGCCACTCCCGATCTCCGTATCAATGAAGGCTTCGAGTTCCCTCGACCAAGATGTATGTGTAGTGGGGAAGGTGTGTAGATGATATGGCTGATGGATGGATAGAGGATAAAGCTATAGGTAGCATATTAGACCAACCATTAATGGTGGAATAAATGTCCTTGGAAGTTTGAATACAAGAATTCATGGTGGAATGAATGCTTGGAGGCTACTAGGTGTATGGCGAAGAGAACTACATCTAAAAGGAATTAATACCAATCCACACAACCCTAGCAGCTGAGAACCAGTGTATATATAGAAAAATACACTAGCACTAGAGCTCTCTTTGAGCGCACCGCCGGCGCCATAATGCGCACGAGCGCTCCTTCGAGCGCAGTTAAAGATGACAGGCTTTCTCTGCCTGCGCCAATGAGAGACGTTAGGGTTTCACCGCTAAGCTCGATCGCTCTTCGAGCGCGCCGCTGGCACTTAGAAAACCAAACTCTCATCAAAGAGAAAATAAGATATTAACCAGGACTGCTCAATCTCTCTTCGGGCTCTCTTCGTGTGCCTTAGTATCTCAACTCTCGAATTATCGAGATAGGCACAATTAAATGTTTGGATCTCGATGCCGCACGAGCATTCTACGAACGCTCTAGGGTACTACAAGGGGTTCCAGCCCCTTCACACGCTAGTGCCCAGAATTTATAGTAAGTCATGAATTATCTTAGGCAATGATATATACAAACTACCCTAATGATATCACATGAATGCATATGTGTGTATCTAAGTGCCATATATACCTTTAAGGATCGAAACGGGCTTGCTAAATGTGATCAGGATAGAGAATCTAGAAAAAAACACCCAAAAACCACAAACCCAAAATAAAAGGTACAGACAATGGTTTTGTTTGTTCAGCCCGAGAATAGCCAATATACTAACACCATCCAAATATCATAACAATTCTTGAAATCGATAACCAGAAAAGTGAATTAAAGGCGAGGGAGTTGCTGCGATGCAACTAAACTATAATTATATTGGCTATTTCCGGGTTAAGCATAAAACCATTGTGTTTATATCTTTTATTTTGGGTTTGGGGTTTTTGGGTGTTTGTGTCTAGGTCATCTGTCCAAATCACATTCAACAAGCCCGCTGCAATCCTTGCAAGGTATAGTCACTCACATACACACACCAATATGCCTTTATATCATATCATGTTTAGGGTAGTTTGTGTATATTGTTGCCTTACAGAATTCATGACTTACTATGAATTGTAGGCACTGGCACACAAAGGGGCTCGAACACCTTCCAGCACCACTGAGTGTTCGCAGAATGCTCGAGTAGTATCGAGTGGCAAATATTAATTTATACCTATCTCGATAAGCCAAGAGTTGAGAAATAGAGGTGCCTGATGAGAGCCTGTAGAGATCTCGAGCGGCCCTGTTTATTGTTTTATTTACTCTTTGACGAGAGTTGTGTTTTCCATGAGCTTGTAGCGTGCCTGAAGAGCGATAAAGCCCATCGGTGAAACCCTAACGACTCTCATTGGCATGGGCAAGAAAAGCCTATCATCTTTAGCTGCGCTCGAAGAATGCTCATGCGCGTTATAGCACCAACGGCGTGCTCGAAGAGCGCTCTAGCGCTAGTGTATTTTCCTATATATACACAGCTTAAACGATAGCTAGGGTTGAGCCTTTTTTCATTAGAGATCCAGCTGGCTGTCTTCCTCTTATAGCCTCTCTTTAGGCATCCATTCACCCTTATGCTTCTCCATCATAGTTAATGCATATTTCCTTGGGTGTTATCAAGATTCTTATATATCCTCCATCGATTATACTTGTCAATTCCTTGTTCTATCCATTCATCAACCATCATTCCACACACCTTCCTAACTATACACACATCAGGCCGAGGGAACTCGGGGCCGTCGTTGATATGGAGATCGAAAGTGGCTCCAATGGACACTACGGGATCAAGAAAGCCGCTGGGGCAGCTACATCAACAAAATCGGAGGTAGATTTCCATGGGTATATGGGTATAAATCATTTTCTTATGCTTTGATAACCTTCTTGGTTCATAGTAATATATAAGTTGTGTTTGGTGTCATGGCTTTCATCCCGGGGAGTGTTTTTCCTAGGGTTTCCACGTTATATCGTATTCATCCTTTTTATGATTGTTGATAGTTTATGGGTTGTGTTATTGATGTTGCCGACGTTATTCTTAATAAAAAAAATTACTTTGTTAGGTAAGAAAATTAACTGTTTTACCATACCCAAAAAAAAACTAACTTTTTAATAAAGTTGAAATAATTCTTAATTTATTGGCTTATAACCTATTCACCCCCCATTAGATTAATCATAGTGGTTGGCAGCATAATTTTAATTGGTATCAGAGCGTAGGTTCTCACTTTTTGGTTTAATCACCTGAGTTGATCGTTATTGCTGCCATGAACCCCGTTATAGAAAGAGGAGGTCTTTCCGTTATACATTCATCGCGTGTTGGGCATATTATTCTAGACGACGAGGAGCTAGCTCTCCTTCCGAGTACATTTCCCAAATATATCAAAATAAAAGGAGATGATAGCTTTACCTCAACATCTCCCTAATTTCCTCGAGCTTCTAAACAATTCTCCACTAACGAGAGTGATAAGTAGTTTTCCTCATTCCCCTCTAGCTCGGAAAGGCTAAGTGACACTCAAGGTCATGAATGCCAGGGATTCGGTCACATTCAAACAGAATGTACTAATACTCTCAAGACGAATGAGAGAAAGAGCTTCATCATCACCTGGGATGATGACTATGAAGAATATGATGATGTTAAGGTCAATGCCTCTCAAACAGATAGGGACGAAGATGTTAGGTTTGCCATTCATATTGCCACCACTGAGACCATGGAACCCTCTATCCCCATCATTAATTGTACCACTAGTGTCAATTTGATTCCCCAAACAATCGAGTCATCTTCTTAAATGTGTGAAGATTTGGGAAGTAGTATGGATGTGAATGAGAATGATATTAATTCAATCTGAGAAACCAATGAGCAACTAACGAAGAAATTCCTCAGGCTTGAAGAGGAGAATGTGAAGCTAAAACAAAAATATGTCTCACTTGAAAGGAAATATAAAACCTCTATTAAGGATGTTACTACAAAAGATCTTCAATTAGCCTCTCTTAAAAAATATCAAGTTGAGCTAGGCGCAAAATTCTCCTCCGTTGAGAAACAACGACTAGCCCACTTGGAAGAGGTAAGGGCTTCTCGATCTAGGATCATGTCCCTAAAGAAAGATCTTCTAGAGCTCTCATCAGTAATGAAAAGAAGTGAACCGATTTTGGAACCACTGAGCTCTTATGTTCCCATCATGACTGAAGAGTCTTAGAATCACATCCTCTCTCATATGATTCTAAAAGAGTCACGGGTATCGGTTCATCTTTGATCGTTCCTCCATCAGATATAATGGATGTTTGTCTCAAGAAGGCGAATCCTTCGGCTCCAATTTGTAGAACCATATCAAAATAACCCTTGAGAAATCACCTCAAGATCAAGGAACCTTGTCTGTCCACTTCGTCTAAAAAGGGACTCTTGCGAGGGAAACCCCTTAGAGTGGACTCTCACGTGCTACCTCACGTGGAATGGAACCTATGTGTCCTAACCCACGAAGTAGAATTCTGACTTCTCCTCCTCTGCTAACATCAAATCTTCCCAATGGAAGTAGACCACCGGTAGTGTGCCACTATTGTGAGGTAGCAGGACACATTATACTAAAATGCTACCATATAAAGATAGGTGAAGCCAGTAAGAATGTAAAATGAACCCTTCCCCTTCTTTCTTCGAACACCCGGTTTAGAAAGGAACTTATGGTGACACGATCACAAGTTAAACACCCTATGTCTGGTAGTATTCCACGTGAAACCCCACCTCCTTCCTTATTTTTCTCACCCAAGTCTCTATCTACGAAAAGACCACCTCCTGTGTGCCACTTCTATGGGATAGCTGGTCACACTAGACCAAACTGTTATCTTCTTAAGAAGGTAGATAGTGAGAAGAGACATTTTAACCATTCTCCAGTTACGAGGCGCTCAAGATTGGGTCCACACTCTCTCACGAGAGATAGTGGTGAAGGGTTGCGGCATTTGAATGAGTTAGCTGCTCAGTCTCCTTATCTTGTCTCTCAAATTGACAAGTTATTCCACACATTTGAAGTCTCTTGTTCTTTTTATCCTAGACAAAGGTATAATCCTCGTAGGAGTGTTGCTCCTCATAGCCAGCCTAAAACAATTTTCACCCTCGTGCTTGAAAAGTATAAAATACCTTTCAGACGGCATAAATCTTCATGGTGCAGAATGCCGATGAGATAGTTGTGTTGTGCTTCCCGGTTAATTCCTTAAATTCCTTTTTAACCGGATGTCTCTCCCCATTTCCCACATTTTGGACTACTGTCTTGCAAGCAACCCTCTCCTATCAAGTCTTCCTTTATACAGTATGCTAGTCATCATCCTTAGAATTCTTCGTCTTTGACGTTGTTTTGATGTTTCCCTTATTTCTCGAGTCTTATACCCCCTTAGGTATCTTTCTTAAGATGTTGTGAGAAATATTATCTATCTATTTCTTTTTGTTGCATGCCTGTGTGTTTGAAATGCATATCTTAGACATGTATATGAGACAAGATATCTATCACTCTTGCTTAGCATAATTATTTGACGAACTTTCATGTGATTTGAATTTTCCTCTACTTTATATAATTTTGTCTGCATCTATATCTTGACTTGATGGTCATGTCAATTTACGTGCACACACTTTTTGGGAGGCAAATGCTTGTAAGTCACAAGGTGCTTTTATCTCTAGTCATTGTGTTATGGCCATTCAGTCCTTGACATAGATTGACCTATGTTTGTGGTCTACCTTTAGATGCTTTCCCTTGTCTAGTTTCGTATCTGTCTGTTGTAGGTGTAAGTCGTTACTCTGTGTGAGTAACCGCCTATGTTCGGTGTAAGTCATCGTTCTTGCATCCCTATTGATAACAATATTTAGTTATCTATACCCTTTCACATTGTGTTATCACAATTACCACACTATCTCAAAAAGTGTGTTTCTAGCCTTGCTTTCGGCTTTGGGTTATCATATATGGGTAAAAGATCACATCTGCGACTTTTGAGCAACAAGACCAAGGTGTGTGCTTATATCTTAAGGTCCAAATAAATAGGGTTTTCCTTCTTAGTTCAAGTGAATGATCCATCTCCCCATGATAGGATTTGAATCCATCTTATGTCTCGACAAGCACTTTACTCCCTTACACCAACTTCACTACTCACCGTGGGTAAAAAGTTGACACGAACTACTTATACTTAAGATTGATTTATGCAAACTTATATATCGATACATGGATTATCGATTTTGCATGCATTTCTCTCAAGTTTTATGTGCTTATATGAGTAATTTAGTCCGAACTTGTCTCATCATTGTGCTTAAGATATGCAATCTTCTTTTATGTGTTGCATATTTATTTTTGCATGAATTTTAGAGTGAGCTCGGTTTAAGGGGGAGAGTATGCTAAAAGATGTACTTATATGAGTATTATCGCATTACTTTTGGGGATGTTCGTGTGAGGGGGAGTGTTCTCATTAAGTAGAAAGACATCTCTTAATCATGTCTCCTCATATACCCTTCCAGTGGACCATGCTTGAAGGGAGCTATACCAATGCCTGAACCCTAAGTTCTCGAGCGTCTATACAATTTAGACATCTTAATTGAAACTGTATTTGGTCCATCTTCACATGTTTTAGGGTCACCCTCTCCCTCATCTAAACCCTCACCCCTTGATGACGTCGTCTCTACGTATCTCCCATCATCATCCAAATGTAGTCGATTCTCCACACCACTGTAAAATCTATTTGAGACTCCTCAGATCTCTTCTCTCCTAGATTCGGTGCATTTCCTCGATAATTTCTCCCTTGTAATGTTAGGAAAAAATCACGATCATGTTCATGATTCCTCTCCTACGAGATTCTCTAGTCTTCTCGAAGAACTCATTACTAACATGAACACCCGCTTTGATATTCTCGAGAAACGTCTTGACTCGATGAAAAACCAAATTCAACTCCTTCAATGTAAACTTCATCTTGTCCAAAAGGATGTAAGGGGTCGTCAACAACAGATGATTGATTTCGATCGCGCTCTCTTCGGCTCCTATAACATTATGGGAAAAATCAATCATCGTGCCCTATCGGTAGATGACAATGTCTGCGCTTCTCTCACCTCTGTTAAAAGCACCGAAGTAGGAACTTCCCCTGACGATCCTGAACCAAGTAATCAAGGACCATAGTGTCATGAACGGTCTCTCGTATCGCATCAAATCATAATGCGGTGAATGTGGATGTTGTTCCGATCAACTCTCTTCGGATTTCCGACACAAAAAGGGGGAGAAGTTTAGTTTATAGGGGTTATGGGGGAGTCCCTGTGAGTCTCTGTGTAAGAGAAGTTTTGGGGTGTTAAGTCTGTTTTTGGTTGACAGTCTCCGCAGGGGAGGCATGTCTGTTGTTGGTTATGCTAGCTTCTTTATTCGCTACATACTGCTATATT
>JAULLE010216602.1:0-12059 GCA_035668155.1 Sarracenia purpurea
TTGGGGGCAAGATATAGCCGTTTGAGGTCCAAAAAGAGCCGTTGCGAACTCTTGGAATTTGAAAATTCCCGACAGAACTGATGACAGAAACTTCACTTCTGATGACAGAACTTCTTCACACTTCTGACGACAGAACTTCACTTCTGATGACAGAACTTCTTCACACTTCTGACGACAGAACTTAACTTCTGATGACAGAACTTCTTCACACTTCTGACGACAGAACTTCACTTCTGACGACAGAACTTCTAGTTGAGAAGAAGCAAAACTTTCTGTAATCTTCTGACGACAGAACCTTAACTTCTGATGACAGAACCTCAACTTCTGATGACAGAATCTACACTTCTGATGACAGAACTTAAACTTCTGATGACAGAACTTCTCCAAACAGTCGACAGAAATGGGCCTGAATGCCTTGGACTGATTTTACTGTCTTTTCTCCTTTTCTTCTTGGCTTTTTGAATATGATCTTCAATCATAAAAACTTGACATTTTGCTAAGAAATTGAGCTTCAACAAGGATGAAAACCTATGAAACAAAACTCAAACAAAGCTCAAACTTAAGCAACAACAAATCAATGTGTTGGAATAATCAAAACCAAAAACAGGGCTTGATTGAAAAAGCCTTTAGGCCAACAGAAGGTTATGAAAGAAGAGAATAGTAACACCTCGTGTGGCAAACCTCTCACACGAAACTAGGGCATAGTCTATCCCTGATTTCAACACGGCATAGTCTATCTCTGATTTCAACTAGGTCGTAATCTTTTGATTTCAACAAGGCATACCCTATCCAGAGCACAGCGTATCTCAGGTTCTATTTTCAAAATCCCGAATTACAAATACGACATAGTCTATCCAAGATTACGACCCGTATGAAGTACGGTCCGTTTTATCCATGGCATAGGCTATCTAAAATTTGTATATTCGAACAATTAAAATAATCCTGCAACACTCATTTAATGCAATCACAGAAAGCTGAAACGGGAATTTTTTTATTTTTTGGATAAGGTAACTGTAACATAAAAAAAATAAAAAATTACATATTTACAAGGGGTATTCCCTAGGCCGTACAACCCAAAGAAAACCACCACAAAACCACCAAGAGATAACCACTACGAGCGTAACAAGCTCGACAAAATCAAGCTCACAAGGAGCACTAGCATCACTATAACCAAAATACATAGTCTACCACTGAAACACGGCTAAGCCAAAACATCAAAACATAATAACAACACACATAGCCATCATCTCAAAACAGTGCCTAGCTTACCCGAGCCTTCAACCGCTTTTGAAAGCAGCGAGGCTTGGTAAGCTGGGCTAGGAGGTGTAACATTGCATAAAGCAAGATCAACAGGAGCTGTGCGGCTGCGCTGAGATCCAGCTTGAAAAGGGGCACGGCTGCGCTACAACAAAGTAGGCCTAGTTGATCGGTAGGACTGATCAAAAGGCTGGAACACGTGGGGCAGGGGCCTCATTTTTCTTAACCTCATTACTAAACACCCGATTGTCCAATCTAGGACCCTGTCGCTTACCTTTATTTCTATTTCTTCTCTTCCTCACTTTAATCCACTCTGAAGAGTCAGACGAACCAGATTCATCTTCATGTCTCATACAAGTATCACTATCAGTCTCCCCAGGATTACTCATTTTTGCCTTACCATACTCCTTTCCTTCCCCCAATCGAGACCAATCTCCACCCTCCATTGAGCAACTGCTAGTCTCATGCCCACAGGATGAGCAAAGAGAGCATACTGGAGGCACTCCTTGATATTCAATTTTGATGTCTAAAATATCCCCTTCACATTTCACAAGGACAGATGTCGGGAGAACTTTTGTAGCTTCAATCTCAACACAAACTCTTGCATAAGAGATGCGTTGTTTTAACTCTGTGGCCTTGTCCAAGAAGAGAGGAATCCCTACACAACTTGCTATTCTGCTTAGACATTGATTATTCCAAAATTCAAGAGGCAAGTCATGGAATTTAATCCAAATAGGAATTTTAGACATAGCCTCTTTGCTTAACCTTAACCGCTTCTTCCATCGCCGAAGGATAAGAAGTTTACCATAAAAATGCCAAGGACCTCTCCCCAAAATATAATCCAAACTCTCCAAACAATTAAACTTAAAAACAAAGAAACCCCTATCAGCTCCAAAAACATCAACAAAACCCACTTTCCCCCACAAAGTTCTAGCAATAGCTCTCACTAGACCCAAATCTAAACTTGTATCAACAAAATGGCCCAGCAAACATGTAGCCCAAAAGGTATCATCAGTCATATTACCTTCAATTTCAATAACCTCCGGATTTTTAGGAGCAATAAATTCCAGATTTGAAGCTGTTCGAGGCTTAGGACAATTAGGCAGTGGCCAACCAGCCACTACCCGTGCCCAGGAAATAGGCTCATGATGTGCTTCTGCTTGAAAATTAGCATCTAAGGAACTTAGTTCAAACGGCCTGTACACTTGATCAGAGGTCTTGCACTGCCCATTTAGAGCCTTCGGGTAAAGAGGCTCTGCACCCTCGGCACAATCCAACACAGCCATCCCAGAAGGGCATGGTAGAGGCCTTTTATCGAACACTTGGCGTGCTCCCGAAACACCTACTCTTTTCAGTTCCGTATGTATCTCCTTGTGCCCCACATCAACCGGCCCCTGAGGGGCATCAACAATATCGCATTGTACATTCATATGCATATATGCATCAACATAATTTACCTTGTTATCAATCTGACGGGTTGAAGCAACACCATGAACCAAACTAAAATTCTCCCCTTCCGCGGAGATCGTATGCTCAAGATCTGCACCAGAAGACTCCTTTTTGTCCTCCTCTGTATCAACATAGTCCCCTTCTGAATCCACTTCATCATTTCCGACCTCGTCTCCCGAACCCTCCTCATCTACCTCTGCAACCGCTTCTGAAACTTCACCTTCCAAAATCGAGGGCTCCCCTTCGCCCAGACCAGGGAGAGGAAAAATATCGACGTCGCCCTCTTCATTTGATTTGTTAGCCTCTTTACTCGCCCCACCCAGAGCCACTACGGGTTCAGACCGACAATCCAAAGGGGGGACATCCCCCTGTTCGGCTAGGTCATGACCGATTTTACCCAGAAAAAAGGTATCGTGCTCTTCGTAAACAACCGAAGGGAGCCTCGATTCACCTCTCACCGAAATTGCAGAAGCCCCCTTGGCTTTTTCCGATGACTGGGAGTAAAACCAATCCATGATTTCATCCTCGTCGAAACCCCTATAATACGCAAGCCAATCAACCACTATATCTAGTTCCTCATTGTTCAAAGGGCTTCGATCCTCCATAGCTTTGGAGAGAGCCATAAATGCCCATTCCTGACAGCGTTTATCCTCCTCCTTTGTAAAGATCTTCAGATTCTGAGAGAAAGGAGTGGACGGTTCATTTCGCTGCTTCGAAATCCTCTTTTCCACCCCATATAAGGATGGAAAGCTCTCCTCATAGCCCTCATGGAGACTAGACAGAGCTTGGAAACTGTTCCCAGAACCCCTAATCTTTGAGTTCTTCACCTGATTCTTTGATCGATACATCAAAATTCCTCAGCGAAAACGCCCAAGGGCGTTCCCCTGACCTCCGCCAAAATCGCACACAGTGCGCACCTACATCCGCCAAAATCGCACACAAGAATCTTGTGCTTTGCAATTTCTGTGCCCACTGTTTGTAACAATATCAGCCCACGTTTTGGGATTTATCCCAAAACTCTCCTGATTCTGAAACGGCCCATCTGCCGAACCTGAACCTCTAACAGGGATTGACTGAGCATTAGCATCCAGAGCCTTAGATATTGCCTTCGAAATAGGTTTAGGCATATTATCAAACACCTTGCTTGCAAGTTTCGGTGCTCTTTCGATCTCCCCTACCTGATCATGCCTCTCTCTGTACAAACTGTTGGAAGCCAATCCATCTACGGCATTTACAGTAACCGGTTGCAAGCAATCACAATTGAGATCAGCAATAGTGGGATAATCCACAGCCAAGCATACCTAGGAAAGAAGGTGCGAAGAGGGAAGATCATCACCCTCTGGAGCCTCGTCGCCCTTACCCGATATACTATTAACTTCGGTGTTGTCATCCGAATCATCGGCGTCCTCATCCCCTTCAACCATCTTGACTTCCGAAACTCCTTTGTCCAAACTAGAACTAATTCCATCAGCACCACAGTTATAAATGATATCTCGTTTTGCTTTAGGACTTTCATCGAACACATGGTGGGCGAGAATGAAATCCCCTTCCAAATGTTCAATTTGTTTGACCTTGTCATCCAAGACATTCAAGCTAGCTGAATCAACACTCTCAGAGTGCCCCATCAGCCAAAGACTTGCGAATATTGTTAAACTTATCACAAATAGGAAGTGAACATACCGAAGAAGATGAATGAAAAGTACCCACTTCCGCGGTTAGGAGTGTGTGCGGTTAGGAGTGCGACTGTGTGTACGATTGCATTCCCGAGGGTTCGCCCTCTGGGCGATCTTGGACAAATATGAAGAATAGCCCTAATAGATTTAGGGTTTTGGCTGATTTTGACACGGGCGAGGATCTTTCCGCTCCGAAACTACCAAGCGAGGCAAGTTCCCTGGACGTAGTTCCAGATCTGGAAAATGACATGGATATTGCTTTTGCGAGAATCCGTAGAGACGCCGCTCAGGCTCGTTTCGATCTTCTGAATCTGATCAAGGGAAACTCGTTGAATAAATTAACTGTGAAAAGCATCCTCAAAACGGCATCAGCCATTCGAAGTGATATTTACCTTGCTAGTATGGAGGGACCCTTTGTTTCGGCAAAGCTTGCAGCCCTCGAAAAGCGTTTTCTTCAGCTGAGGAAATTGAGCCCTATTAAGCTTTTCTCGGAAGCATCTATACCATTCGGTAATGAGGATCCCAAAATTACAGACGGAATTGCAAATCTAGAAGCCCCCTCTTTGCCGCCTCTACCTGGAGAAGACGGAAGGGATCTGTCTAGGGAGCTGAAGCCTGTTTCTGGTAATGAGAAGAAAATGGTCGAAGGAATGGATCTCTCTTACTCGTCCGATTCAGGGGTTCCCACTGCTGAAAACCCTGAATCGAAGCATGTGGGAAGCGATGTTGATACAGATGGCTCGGTTGAGGAGGATTCAGAGGAAGAAGCCGATTCTGTGGACGAAATAGAAAATGATGTAGATATGTTGGTAGCAAATGAGATGATGGTAGTACAGGGGGAGGTTTCGCAAGGTCCCGCTCGGTTGGTGATTAAAACCAAGGGGGAAGGAGGGGGTCAAAATTTGCTCTGTAGAATCCGAAGGCTCTACTGAAGTTGAAAATTATGAGGAAGATGAAGAAGAGAATGGCGCATCAGAGGATGGTAAAGCCGTATCTGATGATGGTGTTTCAGGTGTGGCTGAAGAGGAGCATAAACAAAGGATTGCAAAACTTCCTCAGAGTCGATTGGATGATGATGTTTGCCCAGGTTTTGAACACAACCGTGCGGTCTTTGATGACCATGTGATTTTTGGGGCAAATCCGAAGGTCTCAGAATATGGTGCTGTTTCGGGTGCACTAGAGATGTTTGATAAAATGCCTAAGCAGAATCTGGGCATTAAGGGAAGGTCGATGATCAGCAATTCCAAGGCATGGCCGAAGGGCAGGGAGAGGGCACATGAATCAGGATATGACAGTAGCAAAGACTCTTTAAAAGACCCAAATGGTGGAAGGCAATCTTGGGCTGGCGTAGTAGGAAACAAAGGCAATTTTGTAAAACAGCCTAGTCCAATGGGTTCTCGATCAGGTATGGATCTCCATTTTATTGACCCCTGCTCTGAAGTTATTGATATTGAAGAAGACATGATTGAGGAAGACCCATGGATTTATTGTATTGTTGGGTATTTTATTGGATCTAACATGCCTTTTGGCCTCGTCCGGGCTACGGCAAGGACGCTTTGGGGGCGATTTGGTCTATTAGATGTCTATGGGAATAACAATGGTTTTTTCTTTTTTAGATTTCAAGAGACCGAAGGTATGGAGTACGTTCTTGACAATGGTCCTTGGCTTTTTTCGGGTAGTCCTATCTTTATTAGGAAATGGAAAAAATGTTTATCCTTAACAAAGGAATCTCACAAGAAAATTCCGGTATGGGTCAAGCTCCACGACCTCCCTCTTGAGTTCTGGAATTCCCATTGTCTAAGCAAGATTACAAGTGCTTTGGGTGTGCCTCTGTATGTTGATAAAGCTACAAAAGATAAAAGGAGAATTTCATATGCTCGGATTTGTGTTGAAATTGTTGCAGCTAAGTCCTTAAAGGAGAGTGTTCTTATTCGTTGTGGAGACGAGACAGTGGAAGTGCGAGTTGAATACCAAGGTGTCCCATTGATTTGCAAAGCTTGTAATATTTTTGGGCATGATTGTTCTGAAAATTGTTCTAAAAATAGTCAAGAAGAGATTAAAGTGAAAAATGAAGCCAATAAAGATGAAGTGTGTATTGACTCTGATTCTTCTTCGTCTGGATGGGTTAGAGTAAGGAAAAGGAAAGGTCGACAGGGTAAAAGCGTGTTAGCTGCAAAGAATCCTGACGAGGATAGGAGGGAGAACAAGGTAAAGAAGAAGGGTTTAGAGCAAGGGAGTTCCCCAAAAACAAGTAGACAAAGCGAGTACACGTCAGGTTTTCTCAAAGATGAACCTCCAATCAGCCTTCAGCCCGGTGCTCAGGCCCGTGGCTTTTGTGCTGTTCAGCCTTCTTTTTCGTTGCGTCGTTCGGTTGTTCCGCATCGCGGCTTAGCCATTGATCAGCCTCGTTGCTCAGCTTCGGTGTGCAGTCCCGTGGATAGAGCCTATCGCTCGGTCCCTCTTTTTGACCCAGCTGCCCAGGCCTCTCTACTCTCTCAAGCAGTAGATGGGTCTGGCAAGCTGGGCTACAGACCGATAGGCAGATAGGTTGAGTTTAGTTATCTTTGGGTAAGTCATGTATGGCTGTGGTATGTTTTTGGTAAAGAGTGATGTTAGTGCTCTTGGGTTGTCATTTTGGTTCTCTTTTGGGAATGTAGCTTGGTGGGTTTTCTTTTGGGTTGTAAAGCCTGGGGAATGCCCCTTGTAAACTTGTAATTATTTTTTCTTTTTTTTTTATCATACTTACCTTTACCCAAAAAAAAAGCACTGCCACAAATGAGCGCTGAAGACTCTCTGGGAACTGGAAATTCAAAGGTAAATCAGCCTCTGGTTGACAAAGTAACAGCTACATCTGAAGATGCAATGGAAGTACTGAAGGACCGTTTAATTACCACTGGAGATGTAAGAAGGAAAGAATTGTTCATCTGGCCTTTGCGGATGACCTTGTGGTGTTCTCCAGAGCCAAGATCAAGTCTATCACGGTGATAAAAGAGGCTCTAGATATTTTCAATAAGATATCTGGTTTGACTCCAAACCCTTCAAAAAGTGATATCTTCTTTTCTGGGGTGGAGAAATCTGTCAAAGAGGAAATCCTACAGGTGATTGGCTTTAGAGAAGGTTCCCTTCCGGTGAAATATTTGGGTGTTCCCCTTATCACGACAAAATTGAGTTATAAGGATTGCAAACCCCTCATCGAAAGAATTGTGGCTAGAGTTAAAAGGTTGGACTAGCAAATATTTGTCCTTTACCTGATCCAAAAAAAAAATATTTGTCCTTTGCAGGCCGGCTGCAGCTTATTGATTCGGTGCTCTTCTCAATGTAAGTTTTTTGGTCATCCCTTTTTATTCTCCCCAAGCGGGTCTTTAAGGAGGTGGAATCAATTATTAGGGCTTTCCTCTGGAACGGCCCGGAACTTATAAATCCTTTGGAGCAAAGGTTGCTTGGTCTGATGTTTGTTATCCCAAGAAGGAAGGGGGGCTGGGTATAAAATCTTTGGTTCTTTGGAATAAAGCTGCAATAGCTAAGCACATTTGGTTCCTGCTCACAGGGGGTATTAAATCAATATGGTGTATGTGGATTAAATCAAATTTACTCCGGGGTAGATCCTTTTGGGGAATTAAAATTCCTAATCTTGCCTCTTGGTGTTGGCGGAAGATGTTGCAACTCCGACCGATGGTGAAGGAGTATCTAAAATATGAAATTGGAGATGGTGAGGACACCTTTCTATGGTGGGACCCTTGGCATGTATGGGGTAGCATAGCGGAGTATAAAGGGCCCCGTATTATCTATGACTCGGGCCTTGACAAACTGTCAAAGGTTAAATCAATTGTTAATGGAGGGATGTGGAAGTGGCCTTCGGCTGTAACCAGTGACCTGATGGAGATGAGGGAAGCCACAAGTTTTTTTCCAATTGAGGGGAAGAAAGATAATGTTGTCTGGAACATAATTAAAGCAATGTGGGAAAAGCTTCGACCACAAAGGGATAGACCTGATTGGGCAGACCTGATATGGTTTCAACAACATGTTCCAAGATACAGCTTTGTCCTTTGGACGGCAGTGAAGGGTAGGCTATATACGGGGGATAGACTGCATGTTTTCGATATGTCTAGGGATTCCAAGTGCAGTCTCTGTTTAGCTGGAAATGAATCCCATGATCATTTGTTTTTTAATTGCCCCTTTTCTAAGAAAATTTGGCTTTGGGCTCTTGATAAATTTAATGTAGTTTGGTGGACAGAATCCTGGAGGGAATGGGTATCCTGGTTCAGTGAAAATGCAAAGGGCAAATCCCTCAAATCGTTAGTTTTGAAGCTAGCCCTGTCTTCTTCTATTTACATCCTTTGGCAAGAAAGAAATTATCGTATGTTCCAGCATAAGAGTAAATCTGTTGAAGGCCTAGTGAAAGTCATTGAAGATGCCATTAGGGGGAGATTAGTCATTAAGAGAAGAGTGCCTAGATCCCTGACTAACGTTGGTATTCAGTCACAGTGGGGACTTTCTGAAAATATTTTCGGGAGAGGTCCTATTTTCATTTAAATTGGGAATAAATATGGGTACTCATTTGGTCTCTTGATGCTTGTGTGCTTTGTTTTTACAGGTCTTTTTGGATCCCAAGAAAGAGAACTCGAAGCGATTGGCGCACATAAACCAACCTGTTTTTGGGTATGGGGCAGGGGAGCTAGCTCTGTCTTTGGAGGTTGTTGTAAGCCTAGTGTGGAGTGGATTTGCTTCTGGAGCATTGCCTCCTAGCTGCGGTTTTCGCAAATTTCGCAGGGATTGGCGCAAGAGACCTATGCTGCCTCTCTTTTCGGATTTAGAGTGTTGTTTCTGTGTTTTATTTTGATTTACCTAGCTATGTTTGGGTTGTACATAGCAATCTTTATATCGTATGTGCCTTCCCCTTACGGCCTGAGTAAGGGGTGTGTGCGTGAGTGTGTGGGTGTGTGTTTTGTAGTTTTGGTGGCCTAGGGTCTGAAATGGTTTGTGCTTCCTCCACATTTCCTTTAGGAAATAGGTCGGGAATCAAAGTTTTTTGTATATGTTGAATCTTTGCTGTCAGCTGCTACTTTTTGGGTTTCGGCTGTGCAGGGCTACTTGCTTCTCTGTTTCGATTTTTACAAGATATGGGGAAGATGCTCATCTCTAGATGCCGTATCCAGTGGCCTGTTTCAAGTGTGAGCAGTACCTTTGCTGTGCATTTCGGCGGTGATCTGGTGCTTGGTGTTTTAAAGGTTTAGTTTGTAATATGATCTGGTTGCCTTTTTCCGCCAAGGAAAGCTTTCAGCTTGATTCGGTTTGCTGGTGTTTCCGTTTGCAAGTGGATCTGAGTGACAATGGGTATGGGTAAGTATGTTTTTAGTTATGTTTTGTTTTGGAGTTCTATGAAGTTTTGTGCCCGAAATGTGGGCTGGTTTATCTCGTATTAAGTAATAGGTTAGTTTGGTTGTTTAGGTTTTGCTGTAAATAGTTCCTCTTTGGGTAATTTTTTGTGGGGTTTTGTTTGGGTTGTATGGCCTGGGGAATGCCCCTTGTATTTTTGTAAGTTTCCCATTTATAAAACATTTTATTACCCAAAAAAAAATACCATCTACTATAATATACCCTATTTACTTGCAAAAAGGTGGACCGAAGTGATATCTACAGATTCCCCTTCCATTTAACATGAAAGTGAAATGGAGGAGGAAACCAAGACAAAACCAGGTCTGATACAACAGGATCAAACTACACACACACACATCCCTACAAAAGGTCGTAGGGCACTATACATTGCTATGAACATCCCTCATAGCTAGGCAAAAACCAAAAACCAAACCCACGGCATACCATATCTGTTAGTTCTTCCGAGCCCTCTTCCTTCTTGGAGCCCGGGCCCAAATGGATCTGCAACATTTAAAACAGGATACCAAATAAGAGACAAAACATTGCTAAATCAGTATGAATAAACTTCTTTACCAAAAATTTCAGCAGGCAGCCCCCAAGTCATTTGAATTTCAGAGTTTTGAATATTAAAAGGCACACCCTGTTTGATAATTAGGCGACCCCGAATCAGGTTTTCTATTTCCTGCATTAAAGTCCTCTTAGATTTAGCCCTCTTTTGAAATTTTCTATAATTTCTCTCTCGCCATAAACAATAAACCGAAACTGAGAGTACAAGATTTACAATGGATCGAAGAGATTTCCTTCTTGCTTGATTCAGAGCCCACGAAATCCATTCTGGCCAAGTTGTTACCCAATGGGAAGTATTACATTTCTCCAAAAGCCATTTCAAGATTTGGGCAATGAAAGGGCAAGAGAAAAAAAATATGATTATAGGTTTCAGAAATTTCAGAACAGCAAGCACACCCAAAATCCCCTTGCAGCCCAAAATAAGTGAGCTTATCCCCTGTATACAACCTGTCCTTAATAGCCAGCCAAAGAACAAAACTGCATCTTGGCACATGGTCCTTAAACCACACTAAGTCAGCCCAAATCCATAAATCTCTAGAGGGCCAAATCTTATTCAAGAAGGAATTAATAGAGAAACTGCTGCCACTTGACATCCAGTTTATAGAATACTTAATGTTTCCATTGGGTAGAAAGTTTATAGCTTCTCTCATCTCCAATAAATCACTTGTGAAAACAGGAGGCCACTTCCAGGATTGACCGTTAACCAAGGTTTCAACCTTTGCTAAGATACCAAGACCCGAATCATATACAATACGATTGCCCTTCTTCTCAATAATATTGCCCCAAGGGTGCCATGGATCCCACCATAAAAACGTGTCTTCACCATTCCCAATTTCATACTTAACAAAATCTTTGACCAGAGATCTAAGTTGCACCAACTTTCTCCAGAACCAAGAGGTCAATTGGGGAATTTTAACTCCCCAAAATGACTTCCCTCGAAGAAGATATGATTTAACCCACATACACCACATGGACTTGAGGCCGCCTGTAAGCAAAAACCAGATGTGTTTGGCCACTGCAGCTTTGTTCCAAAGAACCAACGACTTTAACCCTAAACCCCCTTCCTTTTTTGGAATGCATACATCTTCCCATGCCACCTTTGCCCCGGATGACTTCAAATCAGGGCCACTCCAAAGGAATTTCCTTATAATAACTTCAATTTCTTTGAAAACTCTTTTTGGTAAGATAAAAAGGGATGACCAATAAACTTGCATAGAAAAGAGGATTGAATCAATAAGTTGAAGTCTACCCGCAAAAGATAACCATTTACTAGTCCATACCTTGATTCGGTTCACAATGCGATCAATGAGAGGTTTACATTCATTATAGCTCAACTTAGTAACAATGAGAGGCACACCCAAGTATCGGACGGGAAGTTTACCCTCTCTAAAACCTATGACTTTAAGAATTTCTTTTTTCATAGGTTCCTCCACTCCGGAGAAGAAAATGTCACTTTTTGCCGGACTAGGTGATAAGCCCGACAATTTCTGAAACTCCTCCAGAACCTTTTTATTAACACGAATGGAAGCTACGTCCGCCTTGGCAAAACCAATAAGTGTTGGGATCGCGGAAGCGGGTCGTTTAAAAATAACCGACGCACGATTAATCACGAAAAACAAACACGGGGGGAAGATCCATACAAGGTTTTTGAAAAACTTACCGTATTGAAATCCCGTCGTAGGATTTCGATTGTTCCAAACTGTAGGTGAGACCACCTCGGGGTCTTCTCACGTATTC
>JAULLE010218800.1:0-18557 GCA_035668155.1 Sarracenia purpurea
TTATGATGAATTGATCAATTTCAGATTTGGTGAGAATAGGGTTTGATTTAGGTATTTTGCCCAGATTTTGGGATTTTCGGCCCTAATGTATTTATTTCCCGAAATTGACTTGGATTTTGAGATCGTGACCTAGAATATGGCCTACGGCGCTAGTTTGGTTAATCTTGAGTTCATGGAATCGACATTTCTTAGCGAATCAAGAAGTTGGTAAAAGTACCGGGGTCCAAACCTTGTGATTTGAAGGAAATGATTTTTATTATGTGATATAGACATGAAATGAAGTCTAGCATGTAAGTGTGATGAATTTTCTAGTATATGGAAATTGAACTTTGTTTGTGAATTGGTAAGTTGATAATTAGGTTCTAAGGTAAGAACCATATGGATAGATGTTCTCACATTCCTTTTTAATAGTTTGTTGAATTCTGAAATTTGTGTATTATAAGAGTCATAGTCCGGAAATACCTTGACAGTACTTGTGGAGTAAGAGGCCGGAAGTGTCATACACATAATTTGTAACCCTGTCGCATATCTCAAAACTTGGGAAGTTTGAGGCTTGTGGCATTTAATTCATGGTTCAAAACTTGTGAGTTGTCAGTAGCGGTACCTAGAGACCTATGGTTTAGAAGTAATCTGTTAAAACTTGGAGTTTCTGATCCATGACTTGCGACCTATGATTGATAAATCTTATGCGAGACATGAAGTCTCTTTGAGTGAAACCCTCCTCGTTGAGTTCAAGCACCTAAGCTTAAGTGACGTATAGTGCTTTACGACTTGTGTAAATAGCATATGATCTCGTTGTGGTAATGTGAGTAGTGAAACAACTATTGTGTCCTGATTCTCGATATTATAGTTAATGACTATTTGACTTCCTTCTAATAGTCATGGTCATTGATAATTGGATGGTGAGACCTCGTTTAAGATAGGGTTAACGCTTTGAGGTCGAGCCATGTGCTCATAGATGCTTGGAATATATGAGATGCTTAGGCTAGATCATGTAAGCCTGGTGAAGTTGGTGACATCTTTAGGTCACTTGGATTACATTGAATTGAAAAACTTAGACAACGTATCTTGTCTCGAGTAGTTCGTTAGTACTTGTGATGATCCTTAGGCTTCCTTTCATGGCCTCAGTTTTGGGTAGTTGGATTATACCGGTTGTGGCCTTTATGGCAGATTTTGGCCTTTACGGTAGGTTGTGGCCCTTATGGCAGATTGCGGCCTTTACGGCAGATTGTGGCCTTTATGGCAGACTTTGTATCCCTGTACATGTATGTTCTTGGATGTTTGTAATGTGTGTATAGGGACTGAGTGGAGTGGGGAGTGGAGTCCAAGCCTTCCAGCTAGAGATGGGTGTTCCGTGAGGTTGGTCCACGATGCGTGTTCCGTGGGGGTTGTACAATGGAGATGGTCAAGGCCTTCCCAACATATGATGAGGTGTCTGTATAGTTGGTCCACGATGGGTGTTCAATGGGGATTATACAACCAAGGTTAGACTCATCCGTTACTCCAAGGTCCGTCTCTGGTGTGTGTACGTTTGTAGCGTAACGTTTACGAGCTATGGAATGAGGCATAGCTTGTCTACTTTACGATACGCGGGTGTGTGGGTATGTACACGTAACGTTTACAAGCTATGGAATGCGACATAGCTTGTTTACTTTACGATACATGGTGCGTGGTTTGTGATTATGTGTGCGTTATTCATATGAACATGACCATATCATCTTTTGTGAGATGTAGATGCACGTATTGTAGTTTTTTAGCTTCTCTTGTGGATTTGGGCATGTGGCACCATGTATCACCTTTAGATTGATGAGAGTGGAGCTTTCCTGAGGTTTCAGGTTATGCAATTTGGTAGATTCTAGCCTTGTATCTCGTAATGAGTTAGAATTATCGCAGTTGGGCAGTTTACACCCGTTAGTGGGTAGAATATGGTTTTGACTACTTTGAGGTTATAAGTTTTGTTTAATGATAGAAATTTAGTTTTCCATCTGAAAATCCTTTATTTAAAGGCTTTTGAACAAAATGAGATTTTATACAAAACTGGGTTATGCAGCCATGATTTGAACTACAGAAAATGGTTTATGGCTTATGGTTTTACTTTTTAAAACCTTTTTACTTAATCTGCTGCATAATCAACCTTGTATATCGTTTTGTGGTTTATTATGTCTATTATCCTACATCCGTGGCTCAGCCACCCTAACATTTTTCAGGTTTAGCAAAAGGAGCTTTTGGATATTTGGAGCATGGATGGAAGGACTGGAGCACACGCACATTTATTTGTTCACGTAGCTTATTGATTTATTTTTGGATGAATGTATATTCAGTCTTCTTTATTTTCAGCTGTTGGATTACTGTATGGCCACAATGCCTTTTATCATATGTTGTATGCATGTGAGATACCGATGGGTAATTTATTTTCCGTTTCAGTTTAGATAGTTCTTGTTTTTCTTTCTTGTTGGGGTTGCAAGAGCCTACGAGCCACCTCTGATTTATTGAACTTTTGTTTTGTTTTCAGTTGCTTACAGGTTGCGAGAGCCTACGGGCCACCCTTGATTTTAATGATATTTTGGTTAGTTTGTTGATTAGTACTAGAGTAGTGTCACATAACAGCTTGATATAGCTTAGAATAGCCAAAGGGTGTGGTTGTTTATGCCCTAGAAAGGCTTATATTGATTGTTGTTTTCCAGGTTTTGCTTACAGGTGATGATTTGGCCATTGCCCATTTTTGGGAAGGTCTAAAAACAGGGAAAACTCTGCCGAAATTTCTAAAAATTTCAAGAGTTAGAATATTTTCCAATCTTTTCTTAAAGTTTATTAAAAAGGGAAAATGTTCTTATTTTCTTAAATCAGTGTTTTAAAGAAATGAATATTCGGTAAGAGACTCGGTTATTGGACGTTTCTTATTAGATTAGTATTTGTTTTAGGTTAGGACGTTACAATCAGATTAAAAGATTAAATGGACGTACCGGATCGTAACGACATTATTTATTTATTTTTATCGTTGGTTTTATTATTTATTTGTTTGTTTTATTTAATTGCATGGATGTATTTTTTATTTTTTTATGTATGTTTTGACAAATCAAGGAATATTAGGAAAAATGTTTTTATAAAATAAAATAATCCAAGCAATTTTTTAAAACTGAAAATAAATAGATAATTAATTTATTTAATTTTTGCTTTAAGTGGATAATTAGTAAAGGATTTTTTTTATTTAAAAGAAAATCCGAATAATTAATCACTTTTCGGAATATTAAATAAGAAAACACTTTTTGTTTATTTTAATAGAATTAAGCAAGAAATATTTTAATTGATTAAAAATCGAATTTTTTTTAATCAGGAATTAAAATTTGTTTAATGATTTAAAATACACAAAATAGCAAAACTCTCATTTTTAAAATATTAAGTGGGAAAATGATTTGTTCACAGATAAATCTCACGGTCTCCATTGCACGTTCGTTGGAGATGTGATTACAACTTGCATGCCGGTTTGACCGGTCTCCCTAAGGAAGGCTATAATCATGGTATCTCTGTCATGAATCTCGAAAATGAGTTAATTTGAAAAGTGGTGCAAAGTAGTGTTCGCACACACCGGGTCCAGGGCTTTGTCACGACATTTTTAAATTGAGTGTGATGATTATACAATTAACTTATGAATAAAAATATCCTCCCTAATGAGTCACTGTTTTTATTTGTAAGGACCAAAGGTAATTGGCTATTTAAGTCTTGGAATATATCAGAAAATAAAAACATGTTAGTTCTTGATTCGCTAACTGTTAAGTGTCCACACTAAGTGCCTTGATCGGTTAATGTGACTCTGGGCGAATGATTTTTGTTATGATATTTTATTGGAGGAAATTAATAGAATGGTATGTCTATCCAGACGGGGATTGATTAGTAGAAGTCCACACTAAGTGGCCTGCATAAACATAAAGGATTCGGGCTGCTAATAATTCTTTTAAAATTAAAAAGTTGCGGGACCCTAAATTTTTTAAAGAATTATAAAGTTTTCCCTTTTGTTTCTCAGGGTTTAATAATGGGATCTTACAATCCACTTACGGCGATTCTCAAAAAACACAAGTTAACAGGACCTAATTTTATCACAGGGAAAGGATATCTAGTTTCATTCTAACCTCATACAGTTGCAGGTTCATGTTATTTGATTCTTGTCCACCCGGTCCGGATGGTGGATCTCCTGAACAGGAAGTCTAGAACTATCAGAAGTGGATGAAGACTGATAGGATGGCACGTTGGTACATCTTGATTTCCATATCAGATCTCCGGCAAAGCCAGTATCGGTCTATGCCAACTACAACTGATATGATCCTAAACCTCACAGAAATATTTGGTAATCAGGATCGGGTAGCAAGGAAGGTTGCCAAGGAGAATCTTATGAACACGAACATGGCTGAAGATATTGCTTTTTCATTAGTTGTTGAATCATGTTTAGCGGTTGTATCTACGAAAACCTGGTATGTAGATACAAGAGCCACTAATCATGTCTGCAATTCATTATAGGGGTTCCAGGTAACCAGACAACTTAGAAATGACGAGGTTTACCTTCAGATGGGGAACGACTCCCAGGTGCCCGCTATTACAGTGGGAGACGAGGTTCTTGATTTTGGTGGAAATAGGTGTTTAATATTAAAGAACATTTTATATGCATTTCAAATCAGCTGAAACTTAGTTTCAATTTCCTATTTGGGGATTGTTGGATATACTGTTAACTTTACTATGCATTCTTGCAACATTATGGTTGAGAAACAATTTATCTGTCGTACTACATTGGATAATGGTCTTTATATTTTACATTCGGTAGTTTCCACTGTTAATAAGAATGAGGCGAATAACTTACGTGTCTTACCACTAAAAAGGAAAGATTGTTCCTTGAACCAAACACTGTAGTGACATCTTTATCTAGGTTATGTTAATCTAAAAAGGATATAAAGACTAGTGGAAAATGGACCTTTAAGCTCATTGAAAGTGGAGACACTTTCGGTCTGCAAATCCTATTTAGAGGACAAGATGACCAAGAGGCCGTTTACGGCCAAGGGACTTAGAGCTAAAGAGGTATTGGAATTGGTTCATTCTGATCTACGTGGTCTAATGAACATCTAGGCAAGAGGTGGGTATGAATACTTCTTCACTTTATTGATGACTACTCTAGATATGGATACGTTTACCTACTTCACCATAAGTCTGAAACCTTAGAGAAATTTAAAGTGTTTAAGGTGGAAGCGAAGAAGCAGATAGGTAAAAGTATCAAAACCCTATGATCCGATCATGGTGGGGTATACCTTCTTGGGGAGTTCAGGGACTACTTGTCAGAACATGAGATTACTTCCTTGTTGTCTACACCAGGGACGCCTTAGTAGAATAGTGTAGCAAAAAGGAAGAATAGGTCCCTTAAGGAGATGGTAAGGTCTATGATCAGTTATTCGGATTTACCGCATTCGTTTTGGGGCTTTGCATTAGAGACAACGGCATATATTCTAAATTAAGTACCTACTAAGGCAGTTTTTGATACCCCTTTAGAATTATGAACTGGGCGCAAGCCAGGTCTTAAAGATTTCCATATATGGGGTTGCCCAGCACATGTGTTAGTGGGACATGCAAGCATGGTGTAATAAAAAACAGAAATCTGTTTCTTTGTAGGACACCATAACGGAACTAAGTATAGTTTATTCTATAATTCTAAGAATCATAGGGTATTCGTTACCACAAATGCAAAATTCTTGGAAGAGGATTATGTAATAAACTACAAACCCCGATCGCAAGTTGTTCTGGAAGAGGTTAGGAATGAAAATTTGGCACAACCAGAAAACATACCTAACGTATGGGAAGAGATACCACCTATCGTGAGTGAACAAGAGGGGCTTCATAGTAGTGGAAGAGTTGTTTGCCAACCCGAAAGGTTCATGTTATTGGGAGAGTCTGACTCCAAGATCTCGGAAAAACTTGATACCGAACCCCAGAACTACAATGAAGCATTATAAGACAAGGATGCGAATTTCTAGCAAAAAGCTCCGAAGTCTGAAATAGAGTCTATGTACTTTAATCAGGTCTGGGAGTTTGTAGAACCATTAGATGGAATAAAACCCATCGGATGCAAATGGATCTATAAGAAGAAGAGAGGAGTGGACGGGAGGGTGTAAACCTTCAAGGCTAGGCTTATTGCGAAGGGGTTTACTCAGAAAGAAGGGATCGATTATGAGAAAACCTATTCACCGGTGGATATTCTTAAGTCCATTCAGATTCTCTTATCCATTACTGTGAATCTCGACTACGAGATTTGGCAAATGGACTTCAAGACGGCATTCCTTAGCGGAAGTCTTGACGATAGCATCTATATGATGTAGCCAGATGGGTTCTTAGCGAAGGGCAAGGAGTATATGTTGTGCAAGCTTAAGAGTTCCATTTATGGACTTAAGCAAGCATCAAGGTCTTAGAATGCTTGATTTGACTAAGCGATTAAAAGCTTCGGCTTTGATCAGTGTCCTATCGAGTATTGTGTAATGGAAGCGCGATGGGAACAAGGTGGTATTTCCATTCATACATGTTGATGACATACTCCTAATCGGAAATAATATGAGATTGTTATCTTCGGTGAAGGTATGGTTATCATGTCAATTTGACATGAAGTACTTGGGAGAAGCGGGCCAAATCCTAGGGATCAAGCTCACACGAGATTGATCACGAAGGATGTTAGGCTTATGCCAAGCCCGTTATATTGACTTGATAGTTGCTCGTTTTGGCATGAAAATTCCAAGAAGGATTTCTTCCTTTCAGACATAGAATTACTTTATTGAGGGATCAGTATCCAAGAACACCCCATGAGATAGAGAGTATGAGAGGTATTCCTTTGGCAGTGGGAAGTCTCATGTATGCCATACTCTATACTAGACCAGATTCTGTTATGCTATTGGCATGGTAATCAGATATGAGTCAAATTCAGAGGTAGAGCATTTGACTATGGTCAAGGATATACCCAAGTACCAGAAAAGGATTAGGGAGTATATGTCGGTGTCTCAGGATGACAGTCTTATGCCCCTTGGGTATGTAGACTCGTATTTCCAAGCAAATAGGAATTCTAGGAGGTCCACCTCAGGATATGTGTTTTCTTTAGAAAAGCACTTTGAGGGTAAGTGTTGTCACATCCAGAAGACTGTACAGCGTGGAGACGTTGTGGTTTTCATGGTTGTATTTGCGGATAAACTAGCGGATCCTTTTAGTAAGGTAAAAGGGTTCGGTGTCAAATGTTTACCTGCATGGCTTTGACTATAAGTGGGAGATTGTTAGGATTGTATACTAAAATCCATGCTTTTATGTATTTTATCTTCGATCCCTGGTTTATTAATGAGAAACATTTGAGTGGCTATTGCATTTATTGTTTCGAATTTATTGTGTGTATGATTATGAATGCATAATCCGTATTTTTTGTCCAGTATTTGCCTCGGTGCATGAAGTGCCGAAAATTGGGTCAAAGGCTTTGACATAATATATAGGTAGGTTCACAATCGCAATGGGCTAGGACAATCCATTGGCACGATTATAGCACATCATTAAAGTAGCTGGTCTTGGCTAGGTCGAATAGGACGAATTCAAGTTTGGGAATTCGATGTTCAAGCTCGATGTGTTAGTACACTTGGAGTGTATTGAGCGGGAACAGTAAAATGATCAATTCTATACTGACTATATAATTTGATCCACATCCTATATTATCTTGTATTACATAAACTCTTAATCCCGACATGATTGATCAAATCATGTTCAAATGATGCGTAGTACTTTGAGTCACCAATGGCTGAGATTTCGATATTGAGATCAAAATGACTGATGGATTGGGTACTGTCATAATTCGTTCGATGATTGATAATCAGCTGATAGAAACCATATCTGAATTACATTGAGGAGTTCCTCCTCATGTGCTTTGCTTATAGGTTTAATGATGACAAATCTCACGAGTGGATCTTTTGATCCGGCATATCAAAAGGATAAGCGGTGCGGTTGCGATGATAAGAGGATAATTGAACCGGGTTGTTAGTAACCTAATTCGATTATCGGGAATCCATATCTTAAACGTGGGGTGATTTATGTGCATTTGATAATTGGAGACTTGAGACATAATTCGAGTTAGAGCCGAGAGTTTAGTCAGGGCCTTTAGTGGAATAAGTCCTGCTTCGTGCGAGAATGGATCTAACTCGAGGATTGAGTTAGGGATATCTAGTTTTCTCGTACGGTTAGCCTGAGTCCTATACTTTCTCGTGATCCCTCACGTAGCCCATTTACACGCACTTTTGTTTATGGTTGGTTTCGATTATTATTTAATTTAATTTGATTGTCATGTTTCTACATGGTAATAATTATTTTATATGCAGTTTTGATTTAACATTTTTCATGAAAAATGCGGGTCGACGTTTTTTTACTATCACGTTGAAACAATTTTTTGATTTCTTCCGCTGCACGGCTCCAACAGATAAAACCCTTATCCTACAACTCCTCAATCTGTACTTTCAACTCGATAAGCTCTATAATAGCAAACCGATAGGAAGGCATGGAGATGGGGCCTATCCTTGGAATCAACTCAATTGAAAACTCCACCTCCCGCCGTAGTGGAAGCTCAAACAGATCTCGCAAAAAAAATGTCTGGAAACTCATAAACCACAAGGGGAAGGTCCGGATGCAAAGATTCCTCCCCGTAAAGCACAAGCGCTGAGAATATGAAACTAAGCCATCTACCATGAGATGAAGGGCATGAAGGCATAGACCCATCATCCAGGTCTCCCCCAAACGAGAATGTCTCCCCCTCCGATAAGCTAACGGTGACCTGCCGGCAACCACACTTGATACATGCTCTAAAGGCTTTCAACCAATCCATACCCAGGATAAGGTCCAAGAAGTCCATATCAAGGATAAGAAAGTCGAAGAATAGGCAATGATGTGCTATCTCGACCTCGCACCCCTAACATACCAAACTGATCACAACAAGCACCCCAGTCGGCATGTCCACATGAACTACCCGGTCTAGCACCCTGATCTCTGACCCCAGAGAAGATGCAAATGCTGATGCTACAAAAGAATGGGATGCTCCTTTGTCGATGAGCACCCGTGCACAAGATCTGTAAACCCGAAAAGTACCTCGAATGACAGAAGGCCCAGCAGTGGAATCCTAGACTTTAGGTGTTTAAGATGCAATCGGTGTCACCGGTGCTGTGCTCGGATCCACCAATATGTATGTTTTGCCCTAAGTACCCTGTGCCGGGGGCCTCACTGACTAGAATGAAGGAGCTCCCCCTCCTGTCTTGGAAGCCTAAACTCCTTATTGCTGGTGAGTCTGCACCTGTCCCTGACGTCCCTGCATCTACTGGACCCAAGAGGCACCCTGTGTCCCCTGTCCGGTCTGACTCTGCAGGCAGTTCGGCTGAATGTGTTTTGTCGGCCCACACTGATAGAAAATGGGTGTCGGCCTCTGAGGCAGTCTCTACTCAAGTGCCTTGGCTTGCTGCATGTATAGGAAGCCCCAATCCATGGACTAGTCTGTCCGATCGATGTAGTCGAAGAGGTGAGTCCAGAATGTGCCCTCTCCTATAGAGATCCAGTGGAGAAGGACCGACCTCCTCCAAACTTCCTCTTCTTGGACTGTCATCTAAAAGAAGACTATGCTCCACCCACTGGGACTGGTGGCCGTCCATTGTCACTCCTATGATCCTGTGCCAACCCGTTCTCCATAACAATAGTCCTCTCTACCAGATCCGATTAAACCTTCGTCATAGTCGCAAAAACTCATTTCTTAATAGCAGGGCGTAGGCCCTTCTCAAAACGCCTCGTCTGCATCTCCTTGGTGGCGACCATGCCTGGCACATAGCTAGCTAGCATAGAAAACTTCGTCTCATACTCCAGAACTAACATCGAGCCCTGGGTGAGGGTCTCAAACTGCTCACGATAGACATTCATTACTGAAGTTGGAAAATATTTCTCCAGAAATACCTTAGAGAATTCCTCCCAAGTACCATCCACATTAGTCCTAACAAACTCCCACCCCTGATCAGCCTCGCCACGTAACGGATAGATGGCTAGCTTCACCTTTATCTCACTCTCCCGTATGTCCAGCGTCTCTAAGATCTGATTCACCATCCTCAACCATGCTGAGGTGGCATGTGGGTCAGGCTCGCCCGAAAACAGTAGGGGATCCATCCTCTGAAAATCTCTCATAGTCATTGTAGCCCTCGGTTTAGGGGCCCGATCATTACCTCTGCTATTGCAGCCAAATATCTAATCGTGGCCAGCATCTCCTAAAAAACTCCTGTAGGGTCCACTGGCAGCTGAGGTCTGGTACCCTGACTTGTCTCCTCAGTCCCGGGCGTATCCCCAACCTCCGGTATCTCTCCAATCTCCTGCACCTCCCTAACCGTTGGCGCCTCTCTCACCTCTTGTACCTCTCTAAACTCTGGCACCTCTCCAATATCTAGTATGTCCTGAATAATGTGGCCTCAGCCGTGTCCCCATCTAATCATACGAGACATAACTAAGCTACACAAAGATAAGTGGGACAAAGGTCAACTCTAATACTTAAAGCAGCTATCTTATCACATAGATAAGTCAAGTTAAACTCCGGGAATAACATGTCAAGGAGTAGCATACTAGTATCATAATAATAGCATATCATCACACCATCACATACCGACGAGGCTCATCGGAGTGATATCTTAATCTGAACCACTGGTTCAGATTTCCAAATAGAATGGGTGTTAGTTAAGTGCCTTTATAAATGGAATCCCAAATCAGTAACAGGATGCCAAAGTAAGAAATACCATCCTCAAAGTCCCACCTCCATACCCACATAACCACATAGCATGTGCATCTATGTCACATAGCATAATAAGCATACAGGCATACTCAAGATATGAATGCAATATGCAAGTCATCCCTCACGACATGGCACACCCCTTTCCCATGGTTCCAAAGTATACGATCCTAATGCTCTGATACCAAGTTGTCACATCCTGACCTTTAAAGAATTTCTAGTCTCAACAATTAATCAAGTGAACCAGAGATAGACCGGAACACGCCTAGCCAAAAGCAAATTATGTTTGTAACTTAGCCAGTTTCCCTCAATAAAAACCTATGTTTTATTCATTTAACATCTTAGGTTTAGACATTTACATTTTTAAAATAAATGCATTAAAACCCAGCTATTTTCATGCCAAAACCATGCCCCAAACCATTTCATAGAACCCAATTCTCATTAAACAAACAAGAAAAATCAGTACAGTCAGTGACCGCTCGAGCGGTATCTCCATCGCTCGAGCGAACACCCAATTCCTGCAACTGTTTGAAATTTGTTGTAAGTGTTTTTAAGCTTCAAAATTGGTTTCTAAGCCTTCAAAAGCATATCATGACATAATTTGAATAGTCTAGGTCATCATGGGACCTTACCAATTTAGAATTCTTAAAGTTTAAGATTTTGGAAGTAGCCGGCACCCAACACTTTGATTTTTAGAAAAACTTTCTTAAACTTATTGTTAAGTCCTAAGTTGGGTAAGCACATACCAATATACAAACATCCAATACCATCCTAATTATGCCAAAATAATATCAATACCAACTCACCATACAATAAAGAAAGAACGAGATACATACTTGCATACTTAAAACGATCATCCATCCATGATTATAAGTTAAAATCTTACAATTCAAAAGTTGATAGAAATTAACCAATGAGCCCAAATATATCCCAGTCTCACCACATGCAAGAAAAATAATGTAATCGACTTAAGGCCTTACGGTCATCCAAAATTTAAATAGAACATAAGCCTATTACATTCCTCCAAAAACATCATAACATGGACATAAATCTAAAATGTAACAAAAAATAGATAAAGAGCATCATCCGCCAAGTCCCGCATCGAGAGTGATTTGGGAAGTATCAAGGGTGTCCATCTAATCCTCAAGAATGCCCTTTCCATTGTTACCTAGAATGTTGTTTTAAAATAACATTATGATCCAGAACCCGTAAGAAATATAATAATCTATGAAATATGCATGCTATGTGAGGGTGATTATGCAACAATTAATAATAAGTACATAACTTAAAAGAAAGTTTGTTTTTCATAGTTAAAACCTTGTTTGCATAATCTTTTGGAAAAATAATTAATTTTCACATTCACATACACATCAACCAACAAGTGGCCACTACTAAGGTAGTAACCACCAATAATACTCATTGGCTCACATCCTAGCCTTGACTCATGTCCGAGCCAATCCCCTATTTATGGTTCGTAACTGAAGAAAACGGGCTCCACATTGACTCCCATATGAGTCTAGGCTCCCATCTGAGCCATTTGGTTCATCCCCATCCGAATCATCATTACCACAATCATCTCTATCAATCTCAACATCTCACATATTATGGAATAGACAATTTCATTGCACAGGTAAACTACAAGCATGAATAAACCTAGGCCTACTCACATTATATCATCTCTATCATTATCAACCAACCCAACAAACATCATGCAAGGCAAGCATATACTAGAATTGTATAATTAAGCCCATAAACATGAATAAGCCCGATCTTCTCCACATGAAATCACATCCATCACTAACCATCAATCTCTACATAACATACATCGGCAAGAATGCATTATACTAGCAAATTCAAGCTCATAAGCACGAACAAGCCTAGGCTTATTCATATGAATAACATCTACCGTCACCCATTAATCTCAAAAAAATCACATTCAAGGCTAAGATATATTACAATTCCATAATTCAGTCCCAAATCAAGGATATGCCTAGACTTATCCACAAAACTTCACAAATACCACCAACGAATCATCAAGTGCATAGGTATATTAATGTCGATTTCTATGCAAATAGGCCCCAATTATATATAACTAGGTCCAATTACACAAGGGTAGGGTAAATTGACCATTTTTCCCAAATCCACCGAAAACCAACAAATCTCAAACCCTATACTAAACATGATTTCGTTCTAGTCAATTAGTCATTGAATTGACATGGTAAAACACTACATAGCATGCCAACATAGCATAAACATCAATCTAATCATGTATATATATACCAAGGATTAATTTATTTTTGTATTTTTGACAAAAATGCACATAAATCGGTCTAAAATGGGTTATACAACACATAGAAAATCATTAGTCATGGATTAGCATAAATCCTACCTCAAGAGTGATGAATGAGTACAAAATCATCCCCTAAAGAACCCTAGATCTCAGCAAAATCACCTAGAACGAAAATAGGTTCAATGAAAACATGAAATACAAGATATATGTTGTGTATCTCAAGCAATAAGCCACGAAATCTTACTAAACAAGGCCCAGACGTAGCCTCAAGCTCCCCCAAACAACCCCTCAGTCACCCACTATCGATTTATAGAGATTAGGGTTTGCAAATACACCAAAACATGACATAACGTACTTAAATAGTTATCTGCCCCGACAGGTCGCTCGAGCGACCCCCTACTGTAGGCCCGGTTCAAAATTTTTAAATATCGAGGCCCGTCTCAAATTTGACTAGCCCAAAACCCAACCCGACACGCCCGAATATCATTCCTGAGGTTCTAGAACCCTCAGTTCGGATTAATGACCCCGAATCAAGATCGAATTTTAACTCGTTCAAATAATTTAATCGATTTTCTGAATATCGTTAATGGTTTAAATTTTAGAATCCCATTTAATTTAAAATTCGAAATTGAAACGATTCGTACCATTACACCATCCCAATGGGGTGCCTAGACACCAATGGATCTAAGAGTGCTATCTTGCTGTTAAATGAATACCCTCATCCTGGTCATAATCTGAACGCACTACTTAATCCACTCTTGGGAGAACTATCGTGAGAAAATAAAAGATATTAGAAAGAATAAAAAGTATAAGATAATAATAGTGAGATGGAAAAGAGAAATTACCAAAGTTGATTAATGCCCATTGGAAAATAAATCTCCTGTATGATCGGACGGGGGATCTTAATCCACGTAACGTGCATGTAAACCATATATAACTTCTATGTTTTTTGTCTCTCAAATTATCATTCTAATTGGCTCCAAACGGTCCCTCATTGTTACGATGAATATTAAACAAATAACAATCAATAACTATTTCTTCATCATGACGAGAATCGAGTGAGGAAGATTTACATGAAAATTATATCATGAATTAATAGTAAAAAGGTTTTGGGGTTATAAAAAGGCTGAATGATGAATAATAAATAACAAAGAACAAGTTATGGATTTTTGGATGACCGAGAAATAAAGCATTAATTTGTGGCCGTGAGAAATGAGTGAAGAATTAGGCTAAGGTCATAAACAAGACCAAATAATGAAGAGTCAAATTAGGATTAATAGGATCATAATAGTAAATATTAGTTTAATTGTAACATCCTAGCCCCAGACATTAAATTAATCATATAAATGAAATCTTGTGAACCAAAAATAAAACCAAAATCCAAGTCTAAGGCTTGGTTTTTCAAGAAAACCCTTGTGTTTTCAAAGTAGGTGATGCAGCTGACTTTTTTTTTTTTTTGATAGGTAAGTAGGGAGAGGGGAGGAGGCTAGGGTTCGAACACCCGATCTTATGAGAAGCCCCAAGCGCCCATGCTATTTAGGTTAGGGACATTCTTAATTCAACTGACTTTACCGGTTAAAAGTGCATCAAAACCCATGTTTTACAATGTATAAAGGATACTCAAAAGTTCTCTAAGTGTTGGGTTATCATCACTTTGTTGTTTTTAGGTTTCTTTTACCAAAACAGAATAAAACCACATCAAACCATATATAACATGCATCAAAATGTGAAAATCATAGATAAATATTGATAAATAAGATTACAAATTTGTATGAATTACATCCAAAATGATCCCAAAGCAACCCATGTTATACCCTCGTCCTCACCAACATGTAATATATGTTTCAATTTTAGGGCCATACAACCAATGTTCCAATCGAAAAAAAAAAAAAGAATGAAGAAGTATAATTACATTCATCCAATATGTATCTCAGAATGTAATTACAAACATGATCCAAAAGGTTCCCAAATATAGCATAACTATGGATAACGCACATGTACACCTACTATTCTGTCACTGCCTTTCCACTATCACCTGAAATATTGTTCTAAAATAACATGAGCCGAAGCTTGTAGGATATATTATAATAAATGAATGCATGAACAATATGTGAGGATGGTTATGCACCAATTATATATAAGTATTGCATTTAAAGGAAACTGATGCATAAGCCTACAACCTCAAAACACCGATAACCAACTACAAGAGCAAACAAAACATAAAGAAGCCCAAGCAAACTATGGAAAAGATCCACCAAAGCACCAAGAATCTGAGCTTGCTATTAAGAAAACTGTAACCGAGAGGACATCCAACAGCAACAAAAAGAAAAACCTCCAAAAAATAACCTGTTGGTCCGTATATCAACCCAAAAGAGGGGGTGAATGGATTGATTAGCTAACTTGAAAAAGAAAATTCTTTCTTTAAAAAAAATAGTTAATTACATAGTAGCAGAATATATAAGAATATACTAAAAATAAAGAGAGTAAGGATGAGAGATACAATACAGAGATTTATAGTGGTTCGGTCTTCCCGACCTACGCCCACTCCCCAATACCCTTGGAAATTTCAAATCCACTAATGGCGATTCTTTAATGGGTGAATCGAAACCACGTACAATCGGAATACTTTGGTAGGGTGAAGTGTAACCCTCTTCTTTTAAGGTAAAGAGGAACCGTACATAAATGGTGGTTTGGGTGTGAGTAACTGATTTCTTCTTAATGAGAGGATTTGCAATTTAAAGCTTACTATGCAATTCACTCACTCTCTGAAATAAGTACACAATGAAAATGTACTGGAGAGTGAAGAAACATAGAACTAAATACTCTGTAGAGAAGAGCAATGAATATGGCAGTGATTGCTCTGTTTGTAGGTGAGAGTATTGAATGTAGCTCAGAAGACTTACAGTCTTTTTGTTCTCTGGTTGCTCTTATTGAATCCCAGTTGTGATCGTTGTGGTTTAGTGTGGTTCTCTGTATTGTTGTCTGTCTTCTGTCTTCAAAAATGAAGTCTTATATATCTTCTTTTGAAATCAGAACGTTGGAGGTAAAGTCTTGTAGTCCTTGGAGCACTAATGGAGCATTTAATACTAAGACAGTTTCTGTTGAATCCACAGACTTTTGAAATAAAACCGTCGAGAAGATTGATCTTTATTTGATGAAGATCGATCTTTCTGACTGAGCTGAGCAGACCAACGTCTTGCTAAATATGATCGATCGTTCTACTGAATTGATCGATCATTGGATCAGTGAGCTGTTGTCAATAGATTGATCCTCCATTCACAGTGGTCGATCTTTTTCTTGAAGTGCTGGAGACATTGGATCGATCTTCTTGTTGAATGGATCAACCGTCAGTTGAATGAGCAGAGCGGATCTACGAAGAATCAAAACATATACATTGATGTAATGCTTACATGTTTTTTAGAATTCTAAAGCAGAGCGGATCTACGAAGATTCAACTTTGATTATAGGCCGTCATGCACTTTAGAATTAATTAACATATAATCACTAAACAAGTGAATATGTTTTAGAATTTTTTTAGGAATGCCTTGGAAGTTATGTGAATGACAATTATAGAATTGACAATAATATTAACAAAGAAATGTTCAAAAGATAGTTTTCTTGTAAATAACTCCCCCTCGATTTTACAGTAAATACATGTATAGTTGTGTATGTTGACATTTATTAAGGTAGGCATAGTAGCTTTCATCAAAGCATCAAATTATAACAAATGGAAACCATTGTGATAGTGATTTTGATCAAGGCAAAAAAAATCTAACGTATCAACACTTGCGGACAAGAGTGAATTCATGGATTGTACATTAGATATGAACATATTACCAAATCACATGAATCACATAGGCAAGATTTTCATAAAAATTCATATTTAGATTAGATCTAGACTTTGGCAACATGATCTTAATCAATATCAATGTGTATGAATTTCTCAAATATTTTACATAGAATATAAATCAATATTAGTATTTCTCTCATAAATACAAATTAATCTACACATTTCTCCCCCTTTGTCATAGGGAAAAAAATAATAGGAGGGAGGCCTTGGAGATCAATTGTATAGCTTTATGGCAGAGCATGTATATTAAGTAATGCGTAAGGATCATAAAGCTAGCAAATTGCCATGTTAAGTTCGGCTAGTTAATTTGTAGACCAAACTTTCAAAACACGCATAGTTGAAACGTAGTGTTCAAATATGTTTCCTTCTTCTATGTCATATGTAGAAGGAATAAGGCTGAACACGTAATCACTAAAACACATTTACAAAACATGGTTAATTAATCTTTAAAAATAATTTAGGATTAAACCAATCACAAGTATATAACACTAAATAAGCAGAAAGATTTCAATCCAAAAAACATAGGAGAGAAGACTAAGATTCTAAGGCTTCGAGAGAAGCTGTGATAGCAACTTTCTTCCTTATTCTTTCTTTCTTGTCAGATGCAATAGATCTGACAGCCTGAGTAGCGGCTTCTTGTTATGTAGAAGGTAGGACTGAAATAGGAGCAGAATTCAGAATCTCCACTTCTGGATCTTGAGACGATCCGATGGGTTTCATCTTTAGCTGAGACTGGATATTGGCATGTGTAAGGATAAGAATAGATGATCCAAAAGTCTTATACAAGAGTCTAGAGGCTTTATATTTACTTTTGTAAGTAGCTCTTTAACTCTCAGTTCTACTCTTTTCTTTGAGAGGTCTTCTCTTGCCATACACGAACTATCTTCAGTCTGAGAAGAGTTCTTGTGTTGAGCTTTGATTATGCTCTCCTTCAGAACTGATGTTGAAGTTGATTTTTGAGAAAGAGGCTTCGATTTTCCAGATTGAGTTTGAGGTTTAGCTATTGCAGTAGCAGGGGCAGGCATTTGAGTTGGTAAAGATGATTCTCCTTTAGCCTTTTTAGTGCCTCCTCGTGCTTTCATCAACATACCACCAAAATCTCCTATGGCTAGAGGTTGCATAAAGCCATTCAAACAATTTGAGATTTGAGTTGTAGCCTCTTGATTCCATCTCAACCAAGCAGCTAAGCTCTTAAAATTCTTTTAAATCTATGCTCTAAGAGCATCTTGAGAAGCTTGCATGGAATCAAGTCTTGTAAAGACTTGAGTTTGGAATGCCGCTATGTCAAGAATAGGTTGAGAGGTGGAAGAGAAAATATTTCTTCCAGATGGGAATACTTAAGAAGATTGGATAGGAGATTCAACATTGGTATGTTGAACGGGAGGAGTAGGATCATCTTGAACAGGTTTAGATAAAGAGTGCTCAAGGGATGGAAAAGATAAAGCAGGCATTGACGATGAAACAATGGGAGTAACACATTTAGTATACCGAATGCCATTTTCATCCTTAAAAATATGCATTCAGTTCAGGGTGGGAAGCCCATACTGGTTGTAAGGCGAGAATTTAGAAAAGTTTTTCCCTTTTTAAAGTCAATGTTGAAAGATTGAAAAACTTTTGTC
>JAULLE010218801.1:0-12023 GCA_035668155.1 Sarracenia purpurea
CACCGATGTCTTCTACTGAACTAAAAAAAATATTCAATTATACCAACATTTTGGTTAAAAAAAAAAAAAAAAAAACCTTGCTTTCAAGGTAGTAGTCAATTGAGGCCAAATCAAGATATTCAATGCACATGGAACTACCAAAATAATACGGTATGAGAGCATTGATAATTATTATACCCACTTTAGCAAAAAAAAAAAGCTAAATAAAAAGAGAGAATTCTTATAGCCATATGAAATTCAACCCACTGTTTGGCAAGGTTAGATGTAATTAGAACTATATATATGTATATATATATATATATATCTATATCTATATCGTTAAGTTACTGATCATATATATGCTAGAAGGTTCACCAAGATTGAAAGTTTAGTGCTGTCATGAAAGTTAAAGTTTCATGTTTTGGTAACCTCCACCACCAGCATTTGCTTCCTATGTCGGGCGCCCATGCTGTCATACACATAATTGTCAAGTGAGTCGTAGCTCAATAAGTGCAATGCATATGACAAAATTAGTATTTGTTTGGAAAATCGGTTTTAAGTTGGTCATTTTAGTTTGAAGCCATTTTAGCCATGTTCATTTGGATAAAGAATTCTGCACTTTTAAATCAGCTGAAAAGGTAAGAAGTTCATGATATGAAATGATAAAAAAAAAATTAAAAAAACATGAGGTAAGATTGTTTTTTGGAGTGTTTAATTTTTATGTAAAAGGGTAAAATTAAAATTTTTTAAGAAAAAGGCAAAAAAAGCCTAAAAAAAAAAATTCAAAAAGATAGAATTGAAAAACGAGATTTCTTAACTTTTTACCCTTTTAAACTTTAAGGAAAAAACTAAAAAATTCGACATTAAGTCGTATCCAAACAAATTCCTAGTTAACCAACATATTTATATGTTCCTATTTTTAGTTTGATTTGGTAGAAAACATTTTATTTATTTATAAATTTATTATTTGTGGATTTTTGATATTTTATAAAGGATATAATATTGCAATATTTTTAAAAATAAAAAAAAACTGATTATAAATGGAAAAGACAAAAAAAGAGAAGATGAAAAAAATAATTAATATTTCTAAGTTATATAATAGAATATAACAAAATTAGAAAATAATTTGCTTGTATGTAGCTCTGGCGTAAATTGTGATCCAAATCATATTTAATTTTGACATTCAATTATTTAAAATCAAAATCAAATCGTTTACAAAAGAAAATCCCATATGATATTTTCAGTTTTGAGTGATTACACGAGTTTGTGCTAACATGGAGAAAGCTTTCTTCTCTTTTCAAATCACATAGTTAACAAAAACTTGTGTATAATTATTTAAAAATGTCTAAAATTAATAATTTGTTTAAAAAAAAAAACGTTTTCTGTCAAAGTAAATGAAGAACTAATCACTCAAAACCCTTATTAACAATTCTTAGATGGCAATTTTTAATTTCAAAGCACAAATGCTCAAGGGAATTAAAGACTAACCTGATCCAGAAAGATGGGTTCAACATCAAAGAAGCAATTTCCAGGGTCTGAGCTATAATTTCCCATTGTTGGCCCTCCAAGAAGCTCGGAAAATCCCTGAGACCCATCCATTTCTGGGATAATATCAAAGATATCATCGGGAACCGGGGGTTGATTCGAGGAACTGCTATAAGAATCTGGTCTGAAATATGTCAAAACTGGTTCTGAATTTTGGTTATGATCAGTCATCTCCAAGAGTGTAGCCAAACTTTCAATATCCCCAGTGTCACTTGATATTGCATTGGCAACATAATTACTGTTGTTGCATGTAACATTACTTCCAATATTGTCCTCCAGTTGTCCCATTCCCATATTGCTTGTCATTGAAGGATTGTATGTGAGATATTGGTTTCCTTGGTTCAATGGAACATTATACTCTCCTTCCTTGTTGCCCAAGAAACTGTTTCCATTGGGCTTTTCTCGGGTTTCTTGGAGATGAGATGTCTGAGGGCAGCTTGATGGTGATTTTGCTCGGGGAGGCATGGACCCAAATTTTCTTGAACCAAGTTTGTATCGTGAACTGTTTAGAGCATTAGCAGCATTTGCTTTCCGTGTTTCTGGAGTACGCCAATTATCATTACGACATTTCTGTGAAAAGAAATGAACCGATTAATAAAACTAACGACGGAACATGACACAAACCGGAACTAGATATCATTATTTCAGATGAAAGCATGCTAAATATAGAATATCGTTCTAGCAAGTAAAAACACCCTAGAATCCACAAAAGAAATAAGAAAAAATCCGAAATATATTGGTGTAGAATTAATGAAAATCCAATAAAAGGGTATAACCTTATTTATAGTAAAAGTAACCTAATCCTACATAAATACTACCTCAGCAAAGATAATTTAAAAGTATTCAAGTGATAATTTCGAGTTATTATCAAATTGCCACTAATGAGAATTGAGTACCTTAAATATGCTAGAATCCTAATCCTAATCAAAATCTTCTAATAAAAAGAATTACAATTAGCCTTTAATTCATGCATAATAATAACAATATATCAATAACTTAAATCTTTCGTGCTATATCTTGGAAAAACATGTCCTTGTAATTTGTAAAACCATATGCTATGGCTTGAATATGTACAACTGTCTTTCCAACAGAACCAGTTGACATTATCTAAAAATAAAAAGATCAAAAAAAAAAAAAAAAAAACAAGCTGTTGACAATTGAATATACCAAATAAAGAAAACCAAGGACCATTGCATTAAAACCAATAATCTGTTTTCTTCATTTATGGTAAAAATAATCAGAATAGCATCAATTGTACCATTGTCAAGTTTGATTTTGAAAGGATAATTATAATGCATGCATTATAACTCTAGGTTCTATAGGTAGAGGGAGGTGTTAAAGTAATATCACATTTGTCGACAAATCCTACTCAAATTGACGACAAATCTGATCATGCAAAATTGACGAAAAATTAGATAATTTGTCGTCAATTTCTGTTACAACTGTATACCTATCTTTGTAACAAACCTACCCTTATCTACCTGTATCTGTTAGACTGTTAGACAAGACTTATGTACTGTATAAATACATCATGTATCGTCTTGATTCTGTAATGAGAAAAGCGATTAGTATTTTTACTCATATACATTTTCTATCATGGTATCAGAGCCTTAGATTCTCCAACGAGATTGACTATGGCAGACTCTGAAAACTCTTCAGATTCAGAGAGTCTCCCTTCAAACGTGAAATATCTTGTCTCAAACCTTAGCTCCTTAGTTACAGTGAGACTCGATTCCTCCAACTACATCATATGGAGAAAACAAGTGCTTAATCTGTTTCGAGCATCAAATCTCATTCAATTTATAGATGGATCTAAAGATCCACCATGTGCGACAGTCTTGAATTCAGCCAATTCTGAAGTTTCAAATCCTGAGTTCTTAAAATGGGAGAAAATTGATGCTCATTTGTTTAGTCTACTGATTGCAACTCTATCTCCAGAGATTTGTTCTACTGTGCTTCATCTTGATCATTCAAGAGAGGTCTGGCTTAGTTTGGAAAAACACTTTACAACATTATCTAGGTCGCATATTCAACAGTTGAAGACTCAATTACAACACATCAAGAAGAAGAATGACTCAATGAAAGAGTATCTAACACAAGTAAAGAGCATCTCAGATCAGTTAGCTCTCGCATCTTCCAAAGTTGAAGACGAAGACCTTATTCTTCTTGTATTGAATGGACTTCCAGACGAATATGATTCGTTCAAGACTGTTACAAGAACAAGATCTGGAGCACTGTCCATGGAAGAATTTACCTCCCTATTGCTAGCAGAATCTATACATGTTGAGTCAAAAATCAAGAAAGGAACAAATACTTCAACTGAGTTCTCGGTTGCATTCAACACCTCAAGAACAGGTCAAAATCATGGCAATTTTGGAAGACAAAATTATAACCAAAGAGGAACAAATCGCGGAAATTATAGAGGTAACTACAGAGGAAGACATTCTAACCGTGGTAGGAATTTTTCAAGAGGAAATTTTCAGTCTTCTCCCAGTCCCTCAAATTTCCTTGTTTCTGGAGGAAATCAAACCGTAGTAGGAGTGTGCCAAATTTGTGGAAGAAACAATCATTCAGCTGCTGATTGTTATCACAGGCACAATACTGACTTCCAAACTCCTACACATTTGCGTCATGCTCATCTTAATCAGAATCCTAGAAGCTATTTCACTACACCAGTAAGAGGAGAGTCCTCTCATTGGTTCTTGGACACAGGCGCCACAGATCATGTGACAAATGATCTCAATAATCTTCAAATTCACCATCCGTATCAAGGCCACGATCAACTCTCAGTAGCAGATGGTTCGTCCTTAGCCATCCAAAATACAGGTGATGGAATTCTTTCCACCCCTGTCATGTCTCTGCGTCTCAAGAGTGTATTGCATGTTCCAGCTGTTAAAACCAATCTTCTTTCAGTTCAAAAATTAGCTTCGGATAATGACTGTATAATAATTTTTGATGATAAATCCTTTATCATTCAGGACAAGACCACTCGGAATACAATTTTTAGAGGGGGAGTCAACCAAGGCCTCTATGAGATAGCATCAAATCCTGTTTCTCAAAATAAACGTTTGTTTTCAACTGTCAAAGAAGTGTCAATAAAGTCTGGGAGTTCTTTCAACCTTTGGCATAACAGGTTAGGACATCCCAGCAATCAAAAGCTCCAAGGAGTTATGAATAACATCCAGCAAAAGTTGAGTATTCCTACCTCAACTACAATGTGTGAAGCTTGCTGCATGGCAAAGAGTCATCGTTTGACTCTATCACCTTCAACAACAACAACTGATCAGCCACTTCGTCTGATACATTCAGACGTTTGGGGTCCTTTTTCAACAAGTACATCTTTCAGATATTATGTAATCTTTGTTGATGATGCTACACGCTTCACGTGGATATTTCCTTTGACCTATAAAAGTGAAACGTTTGATAAATTTGTTCAATTCAAAAATCTGGTAGAAAACCAATTTGATACCTCAATTAAAGTTCTGCGAAGTGATAACGGAGGAGAATATGTTTCTAAGAAGTTTAAGCAGTTGTGTCAAGACAGTGGTATTACTCAGCAGTTCTCTTGTCCACACACTCCATCCCAAAATGGAGTTGCCGAAAGAAAACATAGACATATCATTACGACTGCTAGAGCCCTTCTTCAACAAAGTCATGTTCCCTCAATCTACTGGTTTGAGGCTGTAGCAACTTCAACCTACTTAATAAACCGTTTACCCAGCTCTACACTACAAAATGTCAGTCCATATGAGAGATTATATTCAAAGGTTCCTGATTACCATTTCTTAAAAATTTTTGGCTGTAAATGCTATCCTTGGCTTAAACCATATACGTCTCACAAACTTGATCCAGTCTCCCTTCCTTGTGTATTTCTAGGATATGATGGTTCCACCAAATGATATAGATGTTTACATAGAGTGACTGGTAGAATATATATATCACGTCATGTGATTTTTCATGAACTGTCCTTTCCTTTTGCTGAGTGTACTCCAATTCCACCAAATTTTTCGTCAATATCATCAGTACCACCAAATTTTTCGTCAATTCCACCAAATTTGTCGACAATTCCACCAAAACCACCAAATTTTTCGTCAATTCCGCCAAATTTGTCGACAATTCCATCAGTACCACCAAATTTTTCGTCAATTCCACCAAATTTGTCGACAATTCCATCCGTACCACCAAATTTTTCGTCAATTCCGCCAAATTTTTCATCAATTCCATCAGTACCACCAAATTTTTCGTCAAATCTTTCATCACTCCCATCACATCTTTCGTCAATTTCAACCAATATTTCACCCAATATTTCGTCTTCACCATCCACTTCTTCGTCAGCCACTATTAATTCTTTACCATCCGTACCCTCTCCTTCTCCTCCTGGTATCACCTTGTCCATTCCTATCATTCCTCGTCCTCCCTCTCTCAATTCACATCCCATGCTCACTCGATCAAAAACTAAATCTTCTACATGTCTACACAGCTCAGTCACATCTCATTCAATTACTGAACCTAAAACAGTCAAAGAGGCTCTTTCTTCTTCTCAATGGACTGCTGCTATGAAAGATGAATATCAGGCTCTTCAAAAACAAAATACTTGGACACTTGTCCCTCCTTCTTCTACTCAGCATGTTATTGGCTGCAAATGGGTATACAAGTTAAAGCGCCATGCTGATGGCACTATTGCTCGTTACAAAGCTCGGTTAGTTGCAAAAGGCTACAATCAACAAGAGGGAATTGACTACTTTGAAACCTTCAGTCCAGTGGCAAAGCAACCTACTATTCGTATTCTCCTGTCCATAGCTTTGCAGTTTCACTGGACAATCAAACAACTGGATATTAGTAATGCCTTTCTCCATGGCAAGCTTGAGGAGCAAGTTTTTATGACTCAACCACCTGGCTTCGAATCCTCTTCCCAGCCTCACTTCGTTTGCAAATTAAACAAAGCTCTCTATGGGTTAAAACAAGCTCCAAGAGCTTGGTATTCTACTTTCTCCAACTACTTACTTTCAGTTGGCTTCATCAACAGTCATTGTGATAACTCTCTTTTTATTCAACGCACTTCTTCTCAAATCACTATGATTCTTGTTTATGTTGATGACATCCTGATTACTGGTAATGATACCCATCATATTCAAGCTCTCATTTCTCACATGCACACTGCATTTTCCATGCGTGAACTTGGAAACATTTCATATTTCCTTGGTATCTCTGTACTACCAAATGCTGATGGATTTGTACTATCTCAGTCCAAATATGCTTCGGATTTATTAGCCAAGGCAGGAATGTCTGACTGTAAACCTTGTCCTACTCCTATGGCCTTAAAATCCTCATCCTCCTCTTCTGAACAGCTCACTGAGCCTTATTCTTCTCCCACTACCTATCGAGCCATTGTTGGGGGTCTCCAATATCTAACTATTACACGTCCGGACTTGTCTCTTGCAGTAAATACTGCTTGTCAATATATGCATAATCCTACTCAAGGCCATTTTGCATTTGTTAAACGGATCCTAAGGTATGTCAAACATACCATGCATCTGGGTCTTCAATTCACCCCAGGTGATTTTTCTCTTCAAGGTTTTTCTGACAGTGATTGGGCTGGTGATCCCGTTGATCGTAAATCTACCACAGGATATTGTGTTTTCCTAGGATCAAATTTGATTTCCTGGTGTGCTAAAAAGCAACCCACAGTTGCTCGTTCCTCTACGGAGGCGGAATATCGAGCTTTGGCTCAGGCTTCTGCTGAAATAAGTTGGATACAGATGTTGTTAGAGGAACTTTACATCTCACCTGCCACTCCTATTCTATGGTGTGATAATGCTTCGGCTATTTCATTGTCCATGAATCCAGTTTTTCATGCTCGCAGCAAACACATCGAAGTTGATTATCATTTTGTTCGAGAACGAGTTGCCTCTAAAAAGTTACAAGTTCGGCATGTGTCTACTCTTACTCAGTTAGCTGATCTCCTAACTAAGCCTCTACCATCTGCACGCTTTCATCATCTTCGACACAAACTAATGGTTCGATCTTCTCCCATCAGTTTGACGGGGGATGTTAAAGTAATATCAGATTTGTCGACAAATCCTAATCAAATTGACGACAAATCTGACCTTGCAAAATTGACGACAAATTAGATAATTTGTCGACAATTTCTGGTACAACTGAATAACTGAATATCTGTTTCTTGTAACAAACCTACCCGTATCTAACTGTATCTGTTAGACTGTTAGACAAGACTCATGTACTGTATAAATACGTCCTGAACGTCTAAATTCAGTAATGAGAAAAGTGATTGATTTTTTTTTACTCATATACATTTTCTATCAAGATAAACTCCTGCAGGGAAGAGTTTCTTTTTTTTTTGGCATCTAAGTGGTACGAGGTGATGGGGTGTTTGGTAAAGTTTCTGTTTTTAGGTTTTAGTTTTTAAATTATTTTTATTATATTTCACAATTTACAAACTATACAGGTATTACTTCTATCAAACGTCATTTTTTTTATAAGTAAAAGAAATTTTATTAAATTGTCACCCAAACACTATCATTGACTTTTATAAGTTTTTTTTAATAAGTAAATGAATTTTTTTTTAACGTCATTAACTTTTATAAGTTTTAATTATATTTTTTTCTCCTACCACTTATTTATTTAGTTATAAGCTAAAAACTAAAATCAAAAGAATCCCAAACACTATCATTGTTGTGATTCTCAAAAGATCTCAAAATGATAACTATTATCGATAGGATTCTCCATTTATCCACCGATGGGCGGTGGTTAGTAGGATCCTAAGGCCATGTTTGGATGATAGAAATTACGAGTAGGAATAGGAATGTAATTGCTTAGGCACACACCCACCTGAGATCATAAAGTCCGTAAGCCCGTATTTTATTGTAATCATATATATAATTTCTATATGACTGTTAATTTCACCTAAATCTAATTATATATAGATCAAATAACAAAATAAAAATACAGACCGAATAGAATACAAGACACCTAGCTCAACACTATTCTCTCTTAGGATTCCAGTCATTCAAACATAAAGTAAACTACACACTAAATAGGTGTAATTCATTCATATCTAATTGAAACTTGAACAACATAGATTGTGTCTTTTACTCTCTAGAAGCACAATTAGAAGGGTTGATGATTCATTGTATGAAGTTTTTAAGATCTCGCTAATCAACCTTAGATTCATACTCAGATATTAAATTAGTTATGAACAACTTAAAATAATTTAGAGGGATGGTGAGCATGTTAAATATCGGTACAATTAAAATTAATTTGGTTAATAAAAAATTAAAATTTTCATCTTAACAAAATGATCTCTAAGCTAAGGTTAATACAAATAAGATAAAATATACCAACAATAAATATAAAACAACCTAATAACCAACAACAAAAAATACACGAGATTTACGTAGAAATCCTAAGGTAAGTCCCTATGATGAAAATCACGGTACCAACACACAAATTATTTATTACGAATCAAAACGGTATCAAAACATACAAAGGAAATAACTCATAGCCGTATACCCCGTGGACGCCTAACTCTGTGTTTTCGATATAGCACTCCGAGCGTCGTTCTTGATCCCGTAGTCACCACGGGAAAACCTCTCGATCTTCGTCTACCGATTGCTCCGAGTTACGTCGGCCAAATGTGTGTGGAACAAGTATTGTGGGTGGATGGATGGTTAATGAAAACAAAACAAACAATCAAGGTAAGGGAAAAACTACCGTAAATGGAAGTTATAATACCTTTGGTTACTATAAATTTAAAACCATTGATAGGCTTGAGTGTAAGTGTTCTAGAGAGAAGGAGGAAGATGGAGACTACCAAAACTTATTTTTGGAGGCTCAAACCCTAACTGTCAATTCTTAAGCATTTTATACAAAAACAAGGAGTGCTCGAGTGCTATTCAAGCGCTCATTAAGCGCTCGAGCGCGTTGTGAGCGTATTTAATTTTTACAGGCTTTTTGAACGACACCAATGAAAATAGGCGAGAGAGTTAGGGTAGCACTCAAGCGCCTTACGAGCACTCCAACCCCCAACTATGTGTGAAAGAAAAATGGCATTTAAATCAGAGCGCTCGCAAAGCGCTCTGCGAGCGCTTGGAAGCGCTAGCTAGGCACTAGTGCACTCTGCGAGCGCTTGGAAGCGCTCGCTAGGCGCTCGTACGCTTTGCGAGTGCAAATACCAATTTTCACTTTTTAATTAAGGTATTAAGTTCTACGGCATTATCTTACATGATTTAATGCATGACAATTGATATGTGCATGTTGATGTGCATAGTTGGTGAAATATACTTTGTATGAAATCTGAGACGAATGGGATTTGGACGGAGGATCTAAACACAAACATCCGAAAATCTCAAACCCAAAATAAAAATATAAATACCGAGATTTTGTACTTAATCTAGAAATAATCAATTGTACTAACAAGATAGATACTAAAAATTGTTATGTCCCTGGACACAAACACCTGAATATAAATGCTGTAGAAAACTGATCTGTTGTAATTTGTTGATTTTAATGCTCAGTGACAGACCCATTCCACTAAGTTTACAAAGCTAAATGCATAAGTTGATTCGCCCATATTCTAATTCCATAAGTTAATTTTTGATCCAAACAAGAAGCAATTATATTCTAGGATTGCAATGGAAGTTTCATTAAACCATTCACATAGTCATAAATTTACCATCAATGCCTAATATTGTATCTCTACAAATATTAGCCAGCCCTAATATACTTTTCAATTCTATTTTCATGACGGGGGTTGGGAAAAGTAGCTTTTAGCTTTTTACTATTAATTTTAGTTATAAGTTATAACTTATTGCAAGTACAATTAATATAAGTAGATGCAACAGAAATATGGACCATGTACCTTCAACTGTGATGGTTCAAATTTTGAAAAAGATCTGCACTTATAGTGGTTCTTCTAACTTGTAGTCTTGATGAAAAACCGTTGATGGACACTGTAAATTTTTCTATTAAAGGTTGGGTTACAGACTTCTCTTATTTATAGATAATGATACTCTTCCATCAAGAAGTATTACTTGCGCCTATTCATGATAGGTACACCTATTCACATATAGTTGTAACTTTTCACCAATAATGATATATAAATATATATATATATATATATATATAATAGGTATTTTCTTTTATTTACCATTCATTAAATAAAATAAATAATTTTAAATAACTGTGGGTCATACATTGATTTTCTATAATATAGAAATTCTAACATCCTGACACTTGTTCCACATAGAACTTTAATAATTTAATGAGTGACAGTAACTAAATATGGTAATTATATCATTTGTGTCATATAAAATGAAATACTCCCACTTAAATAAATAATTTTACACATGAATCATGACGGTTATACTATTACAAGTACTCCCTTCCGTGTATTATAATGTATAGTATTCTTTAAATGCATACTTTATAAATTAATTTAACTTTATAAATGTGTTATCAGTCATTCATCTGGATCCCACTTTACGCAAGTCAACGGATAATTTAAATAAAATTTTACGTGTATGTATCCTTTATTTTCTACAAATGTCCAAACTGTGCAAAAAAAAGGGCTATTCATATGAAAGAAATCAAATATTTATTCACTAACAAGTTAAATAAGTATCACATGATCATTGTGTTGTATTGTCGACAATCTTTTAATTATGAAATACATAATCATTAGCCAAAATTTGTTATGCTCAATAAACTCTTTATGTTACTCAATATTCTTTCATAATGAGATATTCTATATCGATAAACTTGTTTTGGCATTTATCTTTATTATTCTTAGAGTTGAAACTTTCAACTGAATTTTAATTAAAAATTTCTTATTAGTCTGCATCGATAATCCTATTATTCATAATGTCCGTGGTGTTATTTCATAGCTCAAGTTTGAACAAACAAACAATTGCTAACGATTAATGAACTTGTAGTTCCTCTTAATAAGTAACTCGTAACTTTAGTTGCAGTTTATTTCCTTCTGATTTCTCCCACTAACCTTAAGATGTATATGCTGAATAATAATGATAAATCCATTTATAAGAGATTTTTAGCCTCAATAAAAATAATATTTTCCTTTTTGACCAATATAATCAGAAATATTTAATACTAACATACTAGAACCAAAATTAGTACTCAGTAACATTCGCTGTAATAACCAAGAACATAATCCTTAATGCTATGAAAAATAAACTTTTGTCTAAATTAATCAATGTCAATTTAGTAGTAAATTCTAACCTTCCTATGAGTAGAGGTTGATAATTCATGAATTTTACTAGAAAACTTTATTAACAAGATTAATAAATAATAAATACTAAAAATAAAATTTCCATACATGTGGGTCTAGAAAACTTTAGTTTTAATGCTCAAATTTATTATCGTTCCAATTAAATCATAAAAATAACAACTACCATGTGGGGCCAATATTATTATTTTTATGACTTAATTACCATTATAATGTCCATATCATTTATGAATTTTGT
>JAULLE010219897.1:0-12010 GCA_035668155.1 Sarracenia purpurea
AATCTTGGTTCTTGAAACAAGAGTTCAACGGGTCAAGATTTCTTCCTTGACTTGATTTTGACTTTCTTGGGTTTTTTATTCAAATTGTTCGTGGGTTCAAGGGGGTTTAATCCTTGCGGGTTCACATCATATTTGGTGTCAAGTTTCGTCACGTTGTTGCCGTGGTTCGTATCACTTCGGGTGATGTAGTTTAGAAATTTCTCATGTACACTGAAAGTGTTAAATGTTTTTGGGTTCTTTGATGATGCTGAATTCACATCAGTATTATTATAGTTGTGCCAGAAATGTGATGCCGAAATGATGTAGATGATAGCCAGAATGTTATTTTTGAATATTAATGTGGTAAGCCTTGTTTATCATCACATGTGGATAGGTTAGTTTAGCTTTTATTTAGTTTTTCTCTTTGGATAATTTGTGTGGTTTTCTTTTAGGTTGTAAGGCCTGGAGAATGCCCCTTGTATATTTGTAAGTTTCTTTTTTATAAAACACTTAGTTACCCCAAAAAAATGATAGACTCTAGCCCCTTTTAAGGCCTTACAAGATCAAATCAAATTTAATAATATCTCCAATCTTATCATATCTTAGAGATTTCCTAATTAAATCAAATCCTTGAACGTAGGGCTTTGATTTTATTTGATCTCCAATCTTATCATATCTTGGAGATAAGCCAAATCTAATCATATCTTAAGTCTAATCCTTTCTAAATCAAAAGCTAATCAAATAAAAATACTAACCAAATTGAGAGGACAAAAAGGAAGACGCTGTGAATATGGTTAACTGTGTGAGATTTTGGTGCGACTGAAGGTGCGATTGGGGCATCACGCCCCTAGGGCGGCCTCTCGCTAGGGATGAGGAACTCCAAATTTAGGGGTTCTTTTGGTGATCAAAAGCAAGGCAAGAGTTGGAATGCTAGGTTTCCTAATCGCTATCATGCCTTGGCTTCTCCCGACTTGGATTATGAGGAATGTTTTCCTTCGTTACCTGCGGCTATTCCTAGAGCCCCGACTAAGGATCCGAGAACTGCTGTGAAGATCGCTGAATCTTCCCCCTCTGGTATGACCTGTGATTATGACCATGCTGAGGAGGGTCGCCGACTGGAGAAGTTGATAGTGGCGGCTTTGAATAGAGCAAAAAAAGGGCACAGCCCTTTAAGTCAGAAAGAGATAAATCATTTTCAAACTTGGTTAGCAAATTACAGGGCCGCAAATGCCCAAAATCAGAGTCAGATTTCGCGACTGGGTGGGTCGAATCTCACGAGTAACCCCGACCTGGGAAGTGAATGAGAGTTGTGGTGGTTTCGGAAGCCATCAAGAGGGAAACCGTTCCTCCCATTTCCGATGCCTTCGATGGTCATAAAGGGAACCTTGAGAAAACGGAAACTGATGTGGAGAAGATTAATGAGGAAACCAAGCCTTGCTCCTTGGATACTGAAGCAATAGAGAAGACGAAGTTGGCGTTTTCTAAGGAATCGGAGTCTCGGCCCTCTGGTTTCGATTTTGGTCAGGGCGATGCCTTCGATGGTTCCCTGAAGCATACTCACGATTGGGATTGTAGTTCTATTAAGGTGGATGCCATGTCTAACGGAGCTGCTAATTGCGAGACTCATACGGGAAGGTCTGAGGAAGAGGTAAGCCCTGTTCCCCTCCCGTCTTCTGCAGGATGTTGTTCTGTGGTTGACATCCCTAAGGGGATCTCTGATTCGGCTCATGATGGGATTCAAGTAGGAGAGAAGGGAGACGTTCTTAACTGTGCCATCCAGGTGTTCGACAAAATGCCAAAACCAACTCTCCTGGAAGTTCTGATCGAAAAGGACACAGTTTTTGTGGACAACATCAAGTCGATTGTTGAGTTACCTGACTCGGGAGAAGTAGAGGGGGAGGTTGATGATTTTCTTGAAGAGTCGGAGGCTCTTTCCCCTGTTGCCGAGGGCTTGAATGGGGTCGGGGACTTCCGAATAGGTAAGAGTAAGGCTCTTGCTGGGCCTGCACATAATGTGCTTGGTAAATTGCCGCAAAGAAGCACCGAAGTTATTTCGGAGGCATACCAGGGGCCAAAGCAGGAAATGTTTTGTTTTCCACATGAGAAGAAGGGCTCACCTGAGGAAAAGCCACAGTCAAGTTTTACAGCTCCTTTGACTAGAACCTGGGCGAATGTTGTTGTCTCTAAAGATAATTCAGTTATTGCTACTGGATCCAAGCCAAGAGCCGATGCTCCTAGACTCAACCTTAGGAGTGGTTCTAAACTTGAATATGTTACGCCTATTATCCCGGGGGTAATCGACATTGAAGACAATATGATTGATGATCAAATTTGGGAAACTTGTCTTGTAGGATACTTTCTTGAAGCTAGCCTAGCTTTTGGTTTGGTTAGAGCGATAGCTATGAAGCTGTGGAGTAATGAAGGGCTTATAGAGGTATCGGGAAATGACAGTGGTTTTTTCTTCTTCAAGTTTGAAAGCTTAAAACATATGGAATGCATTCTAGAAAAGGGCCCTTGGCATTTTTCTGGCAAGCTGTTAATACTGCGGAGATGGCGCAAGTGTATGAAATTAACTAAGGATGCGGTCTCTAAAATTCCGGTTTGGGTGAAATTTCTTGATTTACCTTTGGAGTTTTGGAATGATATATGTCTTAGTAGGATTGCAAGCGCCATAGGGGTTCCTCTTTTTATGGACAAGGCAACGGACACGAAACAACGCATCTCCTTTGCCAGGGTTTGCATTGAAGTTGATGCCTCATTGCCACTTCTACATTCGGTATGTGTTAGATGTGGAGGAGAGGATGTTGAGGTCTCGGTAGAATATCAGGGGCTTCCCCCGAGGTGCGATCGATGCAATACTTTTGGGCATGATCCCTTAAAGTGCAAAGAGTACAAACGAAACAGAGACTCTGTGATTAGTCAGGAAGTAGGAAGGGGGGAATCTAAAGTGCAGGAGAGCCGGTCGGACTCGTCGTCATCGTCAGAATGGATCAAAGTGGAGAAGAGAAGGAAAACCAATAGGGAAAAGAGACAGGATAAGTCCCGTACCTCATGTGCAGCTCAGCCTAGTAGTCCATCTAGTTGCCCGGTCGTTCAGCATCGCGGCCCATCCATTGACAGGCCTTGCCGTCAGCGCCCAGCTCAGCATCGTGCTCCAGTTACTCAGTGTTGCTCAGCTCAGGTACTCATCCCCGAAGCTAGTGCAAGTTGCTCAATTCCACCCCCTAGCCCAGCTACTCGAGCAGCTTTGCTCAACCAAGCAGTTGAAGGTTCGGGCTAGCAGTTGAAGGTTCGGGCTGCTTTATGTGCTGTTTATTGCTAAAAAGTGCTGAAAGTTTTGGTGCCTTGTTTTGTTTGACTTATTGATTAGTATGGATTTTGGATAGTTACTAGGGGGTTAGGCAATGTTTTGTGAAAGCCGATTGTTTGGCTTTGGATTATGTATTTAGCTTTGGTTATGTTTTGTTAAGATTGTAAATGCCTGGGGTATACCCCTTGTAAATATGTAATTTTTTCTATTTTTTAATGTTACTAGTTACCTTATCCAAAAAAAAAAAAAAATCAAGTGTATTACTGATACATGGCCTATGTGCCTACATATTACTGATACATAGCCTATGTATCAGTGATATATAGACTAGTGTATCACGGATACACTAGTGTATCGGTGATAAACATTAGCTATTACACCAGTGTATCACTGATACATAGGCTAGTGTATCACTGATATATATGCTATGTATCAGTGATACATATATTATGTATTACTAATACAATAGCAAATGTATTACCATCCTGATACATTTGGACACACTTAAGAACCTTGCTAAGGGGCATGACTCCCTAGAACCCCCACTAGGGGGTGCACCTCCTGGGGCCCCGCAGCATGTTATTCCTAGCGGGTGATAGACAATGGTGTATCAGTGATACACGGTGACGGTGGTGGTGGTTATCAACAGCGACAACAATGGCGATGGTGGTGGTTGTCGGCGGTGGTGGCGGTTGTCTGGGATGACGGCGGTAGTGGTGGTGGTTGTCGGTGGTGATCGTCGTTGTCGACGACGGCGACTGTGATGGTGGTGGTCGTCGATGACGATGGTAGTGATGATGGTCGTTGATGACGTTGATAGTGGTGGTGGTGCCAACAGTGGCGATGACAGTGACAGTGACGATAAGAGTATGGATAGAGTATAGGATAAAGAAATGTATTTTTGTCATAAATATTTTTTAAATTTATTTAAAGAATTAAATCTATTATTCAGAAAATTCAAGAATTAAATTTATCAATAGCATTAATCAAATGATTAAAGGGGCCTTTGAGATTCAGCCCTAAGTTACCTATGGAATTAGGATAAAACCCTCTATCGGTAAAAATTTTAAGTTAACCCCGCTTAATTAAAACGGAAATTACAACATTACACAATTACCCCTTAAGCTTCCCGCCCAAGTGACCTTTCGACTGTTCATTCCAGAAAACTCGCCGCCCAAGCGAGTGGTCGACTCTTCAGACGACGAAGGCGATTTCGTATGACGAAGGCGGTTTCAGACGACGAAGGCGGTTTCAGACGACGAAGGCGATTCCATCGAGACGACGAAGGAGATTTCCAAAGACGAAACGATTCTTTTAGAGACATATTGCAAGGTATTTGAAAGATATTTCGACGGGTGTATAGTACTATGTTCCATCGACGAGGATTCAAAAATTGTAAAAGAAAGAACTTGAATATATTCACATGTATATCTACGTATTGTGATACCCACCCTAGGAATCACTGATCCAACGTGCAAGGTATTTGAAATAAATTTCAACGGGCGTATATCACTGTGTTCCATCGACGTGGATTCAAAAACTGTAAAAGAAAGAACTTGAACATATACACACGTATATCATATTTATAGGGTTTATGAAAAGTAAAAAAGTGTATCAGTGATAAACTAAGGTTTAATCAGTGAATCAGTGATAAAGTAAAGTGAATCAGTGATAAATACGTTCAATGATACATACCCTACGAATCAGTGATGCAACGTGAATGCATCAGTGATACATAGACTACATAACACCGTTTGTAGACTATCTATCAGTGATAAATACCATATGTATCACTGATAAACTACTATGAATCAGTGATACGCATTCTACCTATTAGTGATAGTAAGCATAGACAAGCCTACATATTAATAGTCCACTTATCAATGATAAGTAGTCTACTTATCATTGATAAATAGTCTATGTATCAGTGATAGATAGACTATGTACTTTTGACTAGTAGTCCATGTATCAGTGATAAACAGTCTATGTATCAGTGATAAGTAGTCTATGTATACATCATATATATAGCGTTAATGAAAAGTAAGAAATTGATTGAGTGATACGCTATGTATCAGTGATAAATACCATATGTATCAGTGATATATAGTCTATGTATCAGTGACATATAGACTATATATCAGTGATATATAGACTATGTATCAATTATTAGTACTATATATATCAGTGATGAGTTGTACATGAATGAGTGATATATAGACTATGTATCAGTGATAAGTACTACATGTATCAGTGATAAATTGCTATGTATACATCATATATATATAGCGTTAATGAAAAGTAAGAAATTGATTGAGTGATACGCTATGTATCACTGATAAATACCCTATGTATCATTGATAACATGGTATGAATGAGTGATACGGGGTCTATGTGTCAGTGATAGTAAGCCTCGACAAGCATACATAGACTAGTATCAGTGATAAATACCCTATGTATCACGCATAACCTGCTATGAATCAGTGAAACGCAGACAATGTATCAGTGATAATAAGCATAGACAAGCCTACATATTAATAGTCCATGTATGTATCAGTGATAAATTGCTATGTATGAACATAGAGAATGTATCACGCATGGTTATTTAAACAAAATTATTTATCAGTAGTCAATGTATCACTGATAAATAGTGTATGTATCAGCCCTATTTGTCTAGATTCAGTGTTGCGTATCAGTGATAAAGTTTGGATTCAGTGTTGCGTATGTATCAGTGATAATTACACTATTTATCACTGATACATAACTCTATGTATCACGCATAAACTGCTATGAATCAGTGAAACACAGTCAATGTATCAGTGATACATAACGTATGTCGAACACATGCAATTTTATGACTGTTTATTAGTGATACACAAGTATGTCTAACACATGCAATTTTATGAGTGATACACACGTAGATCAGTGATACAAATAGTGTCTATAAGTGAAGACATACACTATTTATCACTGATACATAACGTATATTTCCGTTATATCAGTGATGCACAACTACATGTAACATATTTTGATTTGTAGGAATGGCAGACGAAGACAGACCTGGAAATATTGAAAAGCCAAAAAGAATGAAAAAAACGGCAAACAAATATTATAAGACGTACGTTGAACCAAAGCAACACGCCAAATCTACAAAACAAAAAGAATCAGGAGAAAGCCTCAAAATAAACACATCAAAACTACAATACAGATCAAACCTGCAGTCATTAGTTTCTTTCTTGAAGACGTTGAAATTCTCATCTAAACATGTGAAAGCACTGAAGAAAACACCCTTCTGGACAATGATACACGCTTTGATGCGTACCAGTGTAGAACTCTGGAGGTTCAGGAAAAAAGATACAGATGTACTTGCTGTTTTGACCACATTTGATGATAAAAATAAATGCTTCACCATTGGGTCGAAACAACTGCACTTGACGGCCAATGACGTGAAGCTTATTTTTGGGATAAGATGTGGAAGTGAGTACCTCAACATAACTTACTTGTGAAACAAGAATGAGCTCCCCTTGGTAAAGCGCAGAAATATAATAGTAGAGAGATTCGCAGCCCCTGAGGTAAAAAGCTTGCTAATAACACTGATGAGTGGCAAGAAGAAAGAAGATGTTGAGGACGTTGCCAGATTAATCTGTATTTTACTTTGCATCAACGTCTTTTTCTCCACGACTGCATTTTATATTCCATGGGGGTTTGTGTACCATATAGAAGACCTCGACAAAATTTGCAGCTATGATTGGGCTACAGCAATTAGGAGCCAGCTCTGGAATTCAATTGACAAGAATTCCAAAAGTCCAGAGAAAGTAACCGGCTGTGCAATGGTGCTCTTGGTAAGTAGTTCATGCAATTGAATACTTCTATAGTTGCTTCATCCAGCTATCTTTATTAAAATTCTGATTTTTGTCTACTATTTGTAGTATTGGCTTTGTGAACACACCAAAATTATCAAACCTGATGACACCATTGCAATACCAAGGCTGATGAAGTGGGCCCTTGATGACCTTCACACCGAGATTACTAAAGGGGCGCTGAACAAAATCAAGGATTCCGAGGTCAGAAACATCATTAAAATGCATTACTTATTTATATGCAATGTATTACCTATCCCTAATACATCTACAATGTATTACTTATTCACATACTATCACTCAAACGCAGTAATTTATCAGCGATACTTATAGCATAGATTATTATCAGTGATATGTAGGATTTATCAGTGATACATAATTTAACAGTGATAAGTATTTAGGGTTTAGACTTATCACTGATAAATTATTAGTTATAATCTAACAGTGATAAGTATCAGTGATATATAGTCTATGTATCAATGACATATAGACCATGTATCAGTCATATATAGACTATGTATCAGTGATTATTATAATATGTATCAGTGATAAGTAGTATATGTATCAGTGATATATAGAATATGTATCAGTGCTAAGTAGTACATGTATCAGTGATAAGAAGTACATGTATCAGTGATAAGAAGTACATGTCTTGAGAAGGAGCAGTGTGATACCCCATCAGTGATACGGAAGCAATTTATCAGTGATACGTAGGAAATGTTTCAGTGATACGTAAACAATATATCAGTGATAAATATTTAGCAGTGAACCATAGGCAATTTATCAGTGATCCATAGTTTATCACTGATACATTACCATGTATCTTTGATAAATGTACTACTTATATGTATTAGTGATACATAGTTTATCACTGATCCATAAGCAATTCAGCTATACGAACACTTTTTACTGATAGTCCATGTATCAATGATATATAGTCCATGTATCAGTGATATATAGACCATGTATCAGTCATATATAGACTATGTATCAGTGATTAGTATAATATGTATCAGTGATAAGTAGTATATGTATCAGTGATATATAGACTACGTATCAGTGATAAATAGTACATGTATCAGTGATAAATGGCTATGTATGAACATAAACAATGTATCACGCATGGTTATTTGAACAAAACTATTGCATTATCACAGATTGAGGTTGCTGAAATAGAACTTACGGAGGAGGAAAGGCTTGCCTACACAATTGTGGAGAAAACTAAAGAGGGAAAGGAAGAATCTTCCTCACAAAACACTGAAGAATTTGAGATTGTAAGTTTATCATTTACAATCAACTTAATATTGCACCCATATTTTTTTAAGGCTAAACATGTTCTAATACTCTTATCATTGCTTCACATACTTGATTAACAGGTTGGAGAAAAAGAAAAAATGGAAGAAGGGAGTGAAGAAGAAACGAAAAAACATGAAAAACACGAGACAGAAGAAGATAAAACAGTAGAGGACTTGAAAAAAGAAAATGAGGAATTGAGGAAGGTGATAGATCAAATTTTGGACAAAAAAGATGCCGATGAAACAAACCTCAAATTGCAAATAAATGAATTGAGTGCAAAACTAATGGTTAAAGACGATGAAATAAAGCAATTGAAGGAGGAGTTAGAAAACTTGGAAAAAGCACAGCAACAGGCATAAGATGCAAAGATTGAGAAGGTCGTTCACGGTGTTACATAAGAGTTCGCGGAGAAAACTACAGAAAAACCCATGGAGAAGAGTAAAGAAAGCTCCTTGGTAAAGCGAATAAAAAACAGGAAAAGAAAAGAAAGCCAAAAAGTAATATCAGGAAAAAAGGTTGTAAAAAAAATAAAGGGTGACCCAGTTGCAAAGCCAACAAAGAAAATTATCGAGGTTGATACAGCAACAAAAGAAAAAGAGCCAAAAAAACTCAACATACAACCGTTAGATGAACAAAACGAGGTGTATAAATAATTGTACTTAGTAGATAGGAAAGACCTTCACAGTTTATGGAAATGTGCAGAAACCAAGTAAGTGCAATTATTTTGAATGATGTTGGTGTATTTGATCACATTTTTTATATGTTAACTAATTAAAAAACGAAACATTGTAATTTTTTTTTGATAGCTTTTTGGTTTGGCAATCAACCATACACAACAATTGTGTCTGGTTTGAGGATATACACAACCTCGTAGTTCACTCTGACACATCAAGCAGTGTAAGTTTTTTTTTAAGTCATACATTGCATACAATTTGATCACTAATATGGTAGCCTTGTATGACTGATACCTAGAATCTGTATCAATTATACATAGTCTACGTATCAGTGATACGCATGCCATGTACCAGTGATACATAGTGTGTGTATCAGTGATACACAACCTATGTATCAGTGATACAGGATATTGTTATATCAATGTACCATCAGTTTTACGACTCATAAATACTCGATGTATCACTGATAAATCGGAATATATATCAGTGATAAATCGCTAATATATCAGTGATAAATGCACAATGCTATTTAAATATCACTGTTACATTGGCAATGAATCAGTGATATTTAAATAGCCTTGTGTAAAAGAGACATAGGCTATTTATCAATGATACAGATGCAATGTATCACTGATTAATGGGTATATATATCTCTATGCATCAATGATAGTGGGCTATGTATCACTGTTACTATGTATCAGTGATATATAATCCATGTATTACTGATGAATGTCCCATGTATCAGTGATACATTGCCAATGTATCACTGATAAATCGTGCATTTATATCTCATACATGCGACATGTATCACTCATACAATTCATATATGTCGGACAAATTGATTACTTCAATATTCTTGAATCAGCTTATTGATGGATATGGGGAGTACTTGATGCTAAAACAAAAAGACAGGCCTGAAAATGAAGACGTGCGGACGTCCCTCATTTTCACGAGCTTGGCAATGGTATGTTGTGTTATGAAAAATATAAACAAATGACATTTGTTTATAGAAACTAACAACATAATATTTCTCCATACAGACCTTCGTCAGTACAAAAGATCTTCACACCTGTCAAAGGTGTATCGACAAAACCCTGGAGCAAGGAGAAAGTTATATATATCTTCTTTTCCCCATATACCATAGTAACTACTGGACGTTACTGACATTACATACAGGTGATGGTATATGGAGGCACTACAACTCCTTGCAACCAAGATAAGGAAAGGACAGACATTTGACTGCAGCCCAGAAATTAGTAAGCAACTAAAAAATGTTGAGCATATAATTCTTGTTACTTTTATAACAATTATTGTTTAAAATGTAATGGGATTAGGTTTTAAAATTTCAACTTGCAGAGGAAATATGTTGACAACTACTGGAAAGCACACACAAGTGGCGATTTCACAACACAAGACACAATGGAAAATATAGTCTCTCTGAAAGAGACATCGCAACAAGAAGCGGGAAGGTAAATAATGATTTACAATACAGCTTGAAAAATTCGTGTTAGTTTCCTTAATGCACATAACTAATTTTATGTAATCATTATTTTTACAGCTTGGACTGTGGAGTCATTGTGTGCTACTTGGTCAAGCAACATGTAAACAATCAACCCATCAACATTGCCTACAACAAAAATGAATGTGTCGCTTTCAGAGCAGAACTGATTCACTCGTTCATAAGTGACCCCACAAGAAGCTGTTGGAAAACTTCTTGACCTGTTGCTCAACCAGTTGTACATAATTATGAAACATTATAATTATCATGTATACAATTCTTTTTTGTAAATCATGTATAGAATTATTTGTATGAATGTTATTTATGTGGTGATAATTATCTTACTTATCAGTGCTAGATACCATTGTTTCAATATTACATAGCCTCTTTACCACATTGTATGAATAATACCGTTTATCACTGATACATAAAGTTTATCACTGGTACATTCCGTATATCACTGATAGTGGTTATATATCAGTCATACATGACTTCTTTATCACTGATACACGTTGTTTAAAACTAATACAAGACTTCTTTTTCAGTCATACATGACTTCTTTATCGTCTTTATCAGTGATAAAAGTGGTTTATAAGGCTCTTTTTGAAATTATCAGTGATACATGTCATTTATCAGTGATAAAAGTGGTTTATAAGGCACTGATTTGTAAGCATAAGTAAGCTACAGATCACTGATACATTTGGCAATGATACATATGATTCTGTATCACTGTTACAGAAAGCTACGTATCACTGATAAACACATCCATCAGTGATACAGAAATAGTGTACGTATCAGTGATAATTAGCGTATTTATCAGTGATACAAACCATTGTTTCAATATTACATAGCCTTTTTACCAAAGGGTATGTATCACTGATATGTCTCTTTTACCACAGTGTATGAATAATACTGTTTATCACTGATACATAAGGTTTATCACTGATACATTGTGTATATCACTGATAGTGGTTATATATCAGTCATACATGACTTCTTTATCACTGATACACGTCGTTTAACACTGATACAAGTTCCCTATTCCTGATATGTACACATTGGTATGTTAATTATCACTGGTAAGTAATGTTTACCACTTATACATGTGATTTATCAGTGCCACATGTATCAGTGATAAAAGTGGTTTATAATGCACTATATCAGCTAAAAGTCGAGTCAGCATCACGTGTAAAGCCAGCATCACAAACAGACAATCGACAAAAATAGCGTTCATGCTAGTTCCAAAAACAGGACATAGTTTGGGAGGGACAAGCAGAAATATTTCGAAGAAATACAACACCATACAGAAAGACCAATAAACAGCAAATTGAGGAAGGGCTCCTGGAGAAGGAGAAGAGCTAGAGGGGATCCGAGGCTTGCCCCAGCGCCCCACACC